>JZKD02S1674003.1:761200-772089 GCA_000966675.3 Picea glauca
TATCCTTGGTCAAAACGACTTAATTTTTTTTAAAGAACTAATAATTCTTTGAGCTTGCATTGGTTAGCTTTGTGTGATTCTTTTCCAAGTGGCGACTCCATTGAACAAATATATCAAGTATACTACAAGGAGCAATCCTTGTGGGTTGCTTGAAATTCTTGGGGAAGAAGCACTCATTGATGTCCAATTCTTGTTCCAAACATAATAAATTAATTTTTGTTTTCCTTCTTGTGTTTGCTTTGTTTGATGCTCTTGTTTGTCTGAAATAAACTTGGTCATCTAGTGACACTTTAAAGATAATTTGACAAAGTATTCTTTGAGAAGGAACTCATAACTTGTTCGCTGCATCCTTGAACTTGAAAAGGTTTTTGGATGAAGCTAGCATGTTTCCACATGAATTGGTTGATGATTTTATGAAAAGATGGAAGGGAAAGAACCTCATAGATATGGACACAATCAATTCAGACACAAAAGAAGATACTCCACCAAATCCCATTAAGGAGCTTAAAGAAATAATTCTGAACATGCAGATTGCCCATAACAAACAGTTTGAAGCCATGAACTTACAACTAGATATCATGGAGGCTCACCTAGCAGAAGATGAAACATATATTGAATATTCGGACCCCCTTGAACTTGAGCTTGACAATGAAAAAGATGAGGAAGTTCAGTGGGAAATTCTGGATGAATCCATGGATGAGCCAATCATTCATTTTGAGGAAATAAAGGAACTTGAGTTGGAAAATGTTGAATATCTAGATGATTCAAGTCCCCACCCTCCTCCCAAGGAACCAATCTTTTTGAAGGCTAACTTTGAAAATCTTGAAGAAAAGAGTATGATGGTTCCTGTGATATGTTCTTTTCCAACCTCTCAACCAGAAGATGAGTTAATACAGAATTATGTGGAAATGGAAGGCAACTTCAGTTTAACAATGTCATATCATTATGAGTATTGGTTGGCCTCCCACCTTGACAATCATGAGCAGCAAAGTATTCAGAGTTGACACGGCTTGTCACATTCCAATGATTGGTTGAAGGAAGGAAGGAGCATGAAGTTTGGTTGGTTCTTCCGCACAAAAAGTTCCAAGTTAATAAAACTTGGGAAGGGATCTTCTGTGAGTCATCCTGGACTAGGATGCTTCAGACACATGTGGCATCATTTCACCCATTGCATGGGTGGTTGTAACGTATCTCTAACCCTTCCTTGTATTTTTAATTATGTATTATTTGATTCATTATGTCAATATATACTTAGAATTATTTTTTTTCGGTATCATAGATTTCATTTGTTGTAAAATAATGACACTTGATGTATGTGCTAAAGTTATGCTTAGGGGGTCTCTCTCTAACCATGAAACCCTAGCTAGTGTAGATGGCAAGAGCAAGAGAGTGGGGTGAAATTCCAGTATAGTAACACTAGCTCAAAGAATGGTGATGAAATGAGAGGGAGAGGGCTTTATTTATACCTCAAAAGGCAAAGTGAAGGCACTTGGATGGATGCCAAGTGTTGCAAATCCAAGCAATAGAGGGAGTCTCTAGAAGAGGGGCGCAAATCTAGGGTTTGGGGCAAGGATAGATGAGGTGGAGTGAGTGAGTGGAGTGTGGGGACCATGTAGGGGTGAGGTGGTAGGCTAGGAAGGGCGCACCACCTATGGGAGGGGCCCACACATCAAATACAAGGGGTTTTCTAAGGTTTGGGTGTGAGGGAGGAGCAAATCCCCCTAGGGGGCATGAGGAAATGAGTGAGGGAAAAGGTGAGGGTGTGTGTGAATGATATAAGGTGGGTTGGGTAGTCTAGGGATGTGCTTTCTTGCCCTTTTCCACCTTTACATTGACCCATTAACTCATTTTTACAAAAATTACAAATTTGACTTAACAATAAAAATTGTTGTTTTGACTGACTTTGACTCCAGGTGGACAAATGACTGGCAAAACTTGTCTGACTGAGCTGAAACTTGGTCCATGGGTGCAGGGGGTGCCTTTCCATTTTATTTGAGCACAAATACCCCTATCAAAAGCCCAAAGACATAGTTTTTACAATAATTGCTCAAAAACATTTAATTAATTAAATAATTAAAATCCCAACCTTAGGAAAATTAATTAAATTTAATTAATTAAAAAAAACCTATCTAGACTCAATGAAATTCCGCCAACTTTCTACACTGTCTAACATGGTCATGTACATCATTCCTAAACAATAGCTACCAAAGGATGAGACCATTAGAACATCATTTACCACTTTGGAGGAATTATTGCAAGTGTGAGAGAAAAACTCGTGGGAAATCAACCAGGCTGAAAAGCCCAATTGACAACCTGAGGATAAAAAACCCTCGGTGAAAAGAACTCTCCCAATGAAAACATCCCAAGGTACCTGACCTAACTATGACCCATGCAGACCTATTACATTATTAACCCACGCAGGGGTGCGGAAATTCCATTTACAAAATTTTGTGCTGGAGGCATAAAATGCCCAGTAGAACCAAATTGCCTTCAACATACTTGCATCTGATGATGCATATCTTCATGGCACATGGAGTTGACCCCCTAGTTGAATAGGCAGTCAACAGGTTGCATTGCTGCAAATTCATAATCAGCTAGCTTATTTTATGAAGGTTTATTGTCTTATGAAGTACTAACAATCATCTGGTACTTGAAAAGTGCCCCGTTTGCCTTGTTGTCTTGTTCTGGGCAGGTACACAATATTATCCATTTGCTTCATCCTTAAGACATAAAAGAAACCTTTGATTTGAGTGATCTGTGAGAGGGGAAGGTTTTCCTTGTGACTATTTGCCTTAGCCTTCTCAAACCCCCTAGGTCACCGAGGACGTCTCCCCTAGGGTAGTCTTGACATACTCCTAAATAGAAAGGGATCTCCTATTAAGGTGGCAGTGATAGGTTATTCCCAGTTATGCCAATTTTGTACCCGCTTGCCTTGGGCAAGTACAAATTGTGCGATAACATAGCCTAAGAACTAAAAATTAACTCATAGATCATCTAATCAACCTTAACATAGTTAAGTAGGGTCTAGCCCCCTTGGCTTCCCTAGGAGTGAGCCTAGACGGAAGAAGTCCAAATTGAGGTGACAGTGGGTTTGGACTTAGGCTTGTGCCTCCTAAATTTCTAGGGGTTGGACCAAAAACATAAATCACGTAGAAACCAAATTGAGAGAAGAAACATAGAAATTGAATGAAAAGAGCATGGGATCGTGTGCCACCGGACTAATAAGAGAAGACGGAATGAGATGAAACAAGTATGAATGAAAAAGACAATGCAAATGAACAATGTAAATTGGATGGCATAATGCTCTGTGAAAAAATGGGTTATATAAATGACATGGATTTCAAATAGTAAGTGTGCAACAAAATAGAATGGTTGGAGAGTCATAGATGTTATACCACTTAAAATAGACCTAAGGGTTATTCCTATCCAATTGGAAGGAAGGTTACCTCCCATACAAAGTTTGAAACCAGCCTTCATTAAGAATCATATAAATGATACACAACTCATATGGTTACAAGGATGGTATGTTTAAGAATCATATAAATGATACACAACTCATATGGTTACAAGGATGGTATGTTTAAACTTTATTTATACACAAATAAAAAAGGGACGGTGCTTTATGAAGATACCCTTTTATTTAATTGACTAACCTTGTTTCACACAGTTAGTCCCAAGCCTGTTAAGCTAAAAAAAATTATAAGTTCATCATCTCTCTATTCTTGTCAAAAATTTCATAGGTAACATTGAATAACATATATTTTCTTGAATTTTTTGATGAATGCATATATTTATCTTATTCCAAACTGAAAGGATTTGCAAACTATGCTATACTGTTAAAAAAGGCGTTGTCTAACTGTTCTACGAAATGGTTTTTTTCGCCGGAATCCAGCAACATAAATCTGCATGAAATCACTATTTTTTGTTGTTTAAAATCCATTTCGGAATGCAGAAATGGATTCATCATGCTGAAAAACCCCTGGGTTACTCGGATTATACATAAATAATCACTCAAATCTGTGGATCTAACAATTTCAGGCAAAGGTCCCCGGAAAATATCTAAGGAAAAGAGTCATTTCGTAGAACGTTTAGACTATGGCTTAAAAAAATATTTCCTCCAGAATTTCCCAAGCCAATTACTGGTCTTCTACACAAAATTGATATTAGATGAGTTTAAAATTTAAACTTGATACTGCTGCCTGCAAATGTCAAAAACCATTTAACCTGAATCATTTTTCTCACCTTGAATTGTGGGGAGAACCGTGTGAGAGTGTGAGATGAGGAGGGATAAACTTAGGATATCAATCAGAAAGGGAGGTAAAGCGGCCGCAGGGAATAAAGAGATCAGAGCTGATCAGAGAACACCCCAAACAATTCACAGAAATTTTAGGTGAAATATGAACACAGGCCACAGCTGGTGAAACTTTTCTTTTCTTGACAAAATACTCATTATATACAGAAAAAGATCAGAAACATGCAATATGAATGACCTTAATCACCACATCTGGGGAAACACTAACCAAAATTTTCCAAATAACATCAATGCACACCACAATATGTCAAACCACAGTTGTATCTTTCACAATTCACACAAACAAAGAGTATTGACACAATAATTTGGTAACAAGTATTTAGCAGTAAATGGAAGGGCTATTGTCCTAAGTTTCAAACAGATATCAAGTTTACCTAAGACAGCAAGAAGTTCACAACCAAAGAAAAGAATAGATTGCAGAGTAATACTCAAGAAATGGCCATTGCACTTTCAAACAAAGAAGTCATAACAAAAATGCATACACCAGTCCTACCATTCTGATTGAGAAGGCTTTATTTTTACAAAGTATGAATAGTTCATAGAAAAATAGTTTGATGTAAAAATGTCTCCATGATCTATGTAAGTTACAAAACATAAAACTTACCCTTTCAAAGAAGCCACATCTTCCCATATCTGTGGACAAGCATCCTTATTCTTGCAGATCTACAATATTAGAACCAACAATTCCAACTTTTCATCTTAAATAGAATATAAGATGAACGAACTAGAAGTCAAAAACAGATGTGCCTCTTTCTAGTGGTTGAGGAAGACACACTTACCTGGAGTCCTGCCACATCATCTGTTGCTAGCAATGTGATCAACCCGTAATCAGAATGTGCTCCGGCACCATATATGCCCAGCTCTGGATTAGATGGTTTGCCTGTGAGTGTGCAATAATCTATAATCATGTGTCACAACTGTTTTAAAAATACTAATGCCTCAACTACATTTACAAGAGCCAGGAACAAAATTAACCTTCGTAATGTAACAGGCGCAAAATGGCAATGGGTTCATCAAGCATTCCTCGCTTGTTGAAGAAATCCACATCCAAGTCCAGTGCCAAAGCTATCAACTTGGCTACCTTTCTTCCAACTTCTCTGCAATAACATGGGCCGTGAAAAATTGTAAAGCCATCAAGGGTCTTTTCAGAACACACAGAAAGATTGATACTAATAGTAATAACAGATACACTCAAGGATGAGATGACTTACCATCCATTCCTTTAACTAAAAGCAGAATTTTATATGCAACTGTAAAGTGCATGGACTCTATGTACTCCTAGCACATTCATTACTTCAAAACAAGGATCATTAACTGTAAATAGAATGCCTTCCAAATTGCATGAATGTGATAAATTTTCAGCACATGGTACAAAGATTTGCACTCAGAAATATAAACCCTAAAACCCTAGGAAACTGAGACTGGTAGCACCTCTCAGAACAGTAACCTTTGAACACTAAATCCGCATACATAGACAATCTGAAAATGCAAACAGAAAGTACAAATCTGAACTCTCTATCACATCTGCTTCTGTTAAATCAGAAAGAAGAAATACACTGCAATAGCTCAAAAACCCCTCTTCATCTTCCTCAACAAGGTTAGAAGAAATACTCTTCATCTTCCTCAACAAGGTCAGAAGATAACCCCTCCCTTTGGAGGGTCACTGTGAACTCGTGGAGGGTGTCTTCATAACTTTGTGTTCCAGGGGCCCACCTCTTGAGGAATTCGTCAATGTAGATTGCAAGAGAAGATATACTCTTTGGATTAAGAGTATGCTTAACCTAGTCCTTTTGTCTTGTTTCCAAATATAGAAAAAATAATCTTGTCAGCACATATTGATGTGTCACATCTATCTCTGAAACATACTTCAAGAAATTCACGACATGAGTAATAGCCAAGGACATGTCTCCAGATTTTGGACAATTCTTCCTCCAACCCGGAGAAAAGTGATTTGGGTATCCTGGAACATCTTCAATATCGAGGGAGAGAAACATTCTGTGAAGTGACCATCATGCCATAATCCCATTACTTGAAAATACGCAATATCACAAAGTTGAGAGCAGGATGACAACTCGTAATATATCAGTGGAATCGCTACATTATCTCTTTAGGATCATCAAAGGAAGGTGAGGGAGCTACCCTTAGTAGAGTCTCCAGGTAAACTTTGTAAGATAAGGGCTTCAGGAGAAAGCTAACCAAAGATGTGTCGTTGAGGAGAATGACTCAATCCTCCATGGCAACGGCACCAAAATGTTATCGCAGGATTTGCACTTGTGCAAAGCCCCACCACAAGTCCCCAAATCTTGCGTAACTATAGAATATCCTACCACTGTCACCTTAGTAAGAACTTCCCTCATTTTAGTGATGGAAGAGGTCCACCATAGGGCAGTGTAATGCCCCCATTTTTGGATATTACTACATTACAGAGTGTTATGCCTACCAGAGTAGCCAGATAGGGGTGACAGAGAGTTCAAGAGATATTGAGGGGTTTTATTGGGCCCGACTTGCATCGTTCATCATATTTCATCATCAGGATCCATTCCGCACAGCTTGGCTTTGGTTTCGTTGCATTCCGACGATTTCCGTAATTTTGAGTTATTATGGGTTATATTTTAATTAAATTCACTAAGAAGTTCATATTGGGCATAATACTTGGAGAAACCTTTTAGTGTAATAGCTCATCGGAATCGGGAGAAAGAGAACTACAGAATAAGATGATGAGAAGTGACTTTCAGTGGTCAGAGAAGCCATAAGGTGTAATGTTCCCAAGACAATATCCCAGGAACATCACGGTTTTGGGCGTCTCTTTTAAACTTTTACTGAGTGTGGTATTTCGTCAAACACTTTGTTGATTTACTTGTTTGTTATGTGTTTACTTGCAGGTTGACCTCTTGATTTCGGCCTTAGGGTTTATGTTCAATAATCACACATAGATCTGAAGATTCAATCAATGAAAGTACAAGATACACCAAATATGGAATCAATAGCAAGATCTGACCTTTATTAATATAATGAGTAAGAACATGATACAATAGTAAGGCCGATCTGGAATGCTCAACAGATGGCTCCAATAAGCACAATAGAAGCTGCTACAAATTACTCCAAATAGAAGACTACAAGCCTCCAAAGGCCGAATACTCAATGAAGACCAATGCAAGAATAGATCTAAGCCATATGAAGTGCCAAACCCACAAGCTGGAAGATGCCACGCCCTGCTGGAACACTGAATGGCCTCAACAATTCGGCCTTGCTGCCAAAGATGTCCAATCACTCCGGTAAATATGCCAAACAGTAGATCGGGAAAATGCAAGGACAACCCAGGTGCTCAAATCTCAGGGACCCCTCTTAAAGTCATGGATCTAGCCTCCCTCCAAGGAATGGTGCGCCCCCCTAGATGCCTGAAACCCTAGATAATTCGGCCTGTGTCCTAGAGGCCTCCAAATGCTCCACAAAGCCACTAGAATGATAGATCGGGGCTAGGTTACCTCCCTGGTGAAGTCCCAAGCGAAATGATGAAGATTTGATCTACCAAATGGCTGAAATCGCTTTCTGAAGTGTGCTCCTCTCCTCCAATTCGTCCCATGCATCCAATAAATCAAATGACACATAAAACTCCATCGGAATGCACTAGATCTGATGGCCACGGCCCTGCAATGAAAACCCAGGTGCTAGAATCTCCAGAAGCCCTGCCAATCACCTGGAACGAACTTCCCTCAATGGATGGTACGCCCCCCTTGCTGGAAACCCCCAATGGTGCGCCCTCCTTCTCTTCCTGTGCTTGTGGCTAGTGTAGAACCCTCCTGCACTGAGTAGATCTTAACTAGAATGGTGTGGGAGAGTATTTCATCCCCGAGACCAAGCTTGGGACAAGCTAGGTGGAATCTTTCACCGCCGAATCGTCATCTAGGGTTTGTTAAGTCAAAACCCTCAAAACCCCCAAGGTATGGGCTCTCTAGCTAGAAGCCAGATATCAAAATGATAATCATACATGAATTAATATGAGAATAGAGGCCCTTGCCTCTTCTTTATACTTCCTGCATCCCTTGTCTCTCCAAAGTGACTTTTCTTTTTTAATTATTAATTAATTAATTAATTAACCTTTTTACCTCTGAAAAGCGCCTTATCTCTCCTCGTGGCTTCCCTGGCCACTGAAATTCACTTCTCACAATCCTATCCTGTAGTGTTGCTCCTCCCAATTCCAATGAGCTATTACACCGAGAGGTTCCTCCAAGTATTGTGCCCAAAATGACCTCTTCAATGAATTTAATTGACTTATAGCTCAAAATACTCAAAATCATGGAAATCGTCAGAATGCAACGGAACCAAAGCCAATCCATGCGGAATGGATCATAATGATGAAATAGGATGAGAGATGCAAGTTGGACCCCAAAATATCCCTCAATAGCTCCTGTACTCACTATAATCTCCAACTGGCTACTCTAGTCACCATGACCCTCTGTAATGTAATGATGTCCCAAAGTGGGGACATTACAGTCCTCCCTGCTAGAATATTGCTTGTCCTCAAGCAATAACCAAATCCCTCCAAGTATAATACCAGGATCCCATGTCCACCTGTTGGACACACAGTAGACCCCATCCAAAGATGAACTATCATGCACTCTGCCCCCTAGGTCCCATATCAAGACATGAGCTGCAATCCCCTAGGAAGCATAATCCTGAAATATATCAACACCATGAGACTCCTGCACATGACACATGGCCTCATCCCGGAATGAGTCCACCCTCCAAGATACTACCAAGATCAACACGGCCTCCATCAACTGCAAATGTTGATGCCATAATGAGGTGTTGCAAGACCTCCGTGAGACACCCTCAAGTGATGTGCTCTCCTCAACATTGAAGCTCAATGGAAAGTTAGAACAACTTTCCCCGGCAAAGGTCCACTCGCCCCTGTCAGCCGATGAAATGCTCAACCCTGTAATCCCTGGGTCCCATGCTAACCTCTGTCAAAGATCACCATGTTGGCCCTGCACTACTCTGACCATGCCTGACTGCTCCATATCTATATACTGGATCCTCCACTCCTGGATCCTCAAACTAAAGTACCTATGACAATTGGACCTGCTATCCAGAAACTGCATCTGTAAAGACATCTCTGTGGAAGTAGTACCTGTCCAACCATCTCCATGTCCGATCATGATGATCAAGAGTGAAAAGTTGCCTCGCTCCCTCGGACAAATCCCTGCAGACCCACTCCAAACCAACCCATGGTGGCGTATGTGGCTCTCTGGCACAACCTGGGTCATCACGTAGTGAAACATCCTGCTAACTAAGTGAACTCCCAGACCCCATGGAAAACTTGGAAATTTATCATTTCCAATCTTCTCTAACGGCTCTTGTGTCGGACTGATCACTATCGGAAGCCCTCTATGCTCATCTGTTGTCACCTGGCCTATGATGCTCACCATCACGCACCAAGTCTCAATTGTCTACCTAACACGGTCCACCTCTGACCTGCTATATGCCGTAAAAGTACTCCTGTCAGGTGGTCTCGGCCTACTCACTCTCCATGCCCTCTGCCACTGTCTATCTCTCTTCATGTTGTTGTCAATGATAAATGTGTCGGAAAGGCTAACAAAAACCTATGTAGCTAACTGTAAACCTGTAAAACATCACATGCTTTGGTCAATCCCAAGGATTCAACCAAAATCTCGTCCATTGGTATCTATGGTACATACTCTCCTGTGATCATCACTGGCTCCCAATCATCCAGTACAACCGAAAGTAACTCCTCCAACTGCTGGTAAACCAATATCCATCTCTCATCCCTCATGCAATTGCTGCAACGGTGAAGATTAGATCTCATAACTATGTGTTGCTGCAAAGGAGTGACATCTGCATACTCCCCTAAGTGTGTATCCTCCCTGCAATCCAATACATCCGTCTGAAACTGACTGCATATCTCCGCCTGTCTCTATGAACTATCACTCATAACTGTATGCCCCGGCATACTCGTGTCATCTCCTATATACTCCTGTTGCACCATAGATCCTGGGCGTACTACTGGATCAACCTCTACCTAAAGGTCAACCACTCCCGGAACCCAAATGGAAGTGTCCTCTATCAACCATAGTTTTAAAAACCGTTGAACCGAAACCGAAACCGACTGGTTTGACCGGTTTGATGGTCGACCGGTTCAAACCGGTCAAAAAACCGAACCGGTCGGCCAATTTATGACCAAACCGGTCGGTTTTGTCATAAACCGGCCGATTTGGTCCCAGAAACCTAAAACCCTCTAAAACCCCCTAAAACCTAAAACCTAAGTAACAGAGAAGTACATGGCTGAGGGTTATTTTGCCTTATTAATGCTATTTAAAGAGGTCCCCACCCCCTCCATTTCACCCACCCTAGTAATTAATGGTAATGTTAAATTCTTAAAGTAAAAGTGACATTCTCCTTTATCTTTCATTTTCAAGTGACATTCTCCTTTATCTTTCATTTTGACATTCTCCTTTATCTTTCATTTTCAAGTGACATTCTCCTTTATCTTTCATTTTCATCCTTTTACTTAAATTTTTAACATTACCATTAATTGTTTCAGGATGTTTGAGAGTGG
>JZKD02S1674003.1:782354-803432 GCA_000966675.3 Picea glauca
GATCTACCCAAGTAACATTTTACCTAAGATCCAATGTGTGCAATCACCAAACAAATTTGAACAACTTTATCTCATGTGTATGGCAAGAAAAAGCATGTGCATAACTCTTCCAATAATCCTCCAAATCTTCTCTTTATTACTCAAGAAATCGATCTTGGAGAGAACTTACTCCAAAACCCTAAGAGCCAAAGAATGGAAATGATGGAAAGAGAGAGAGAGAGAGAAGAATCAAGTAACATAACAATAGCTCAAGATATGGTGAGTTGGGAGTGAGGAAAGGGATCTATTTATACTTGGAGAGGCAAACCTACCCCTCTTGGATCAATGCCAAGTGTCCACCACCAAGCACAAGATGAGATCCCAAGGCTAGGGCACACCATCTAGGGTTTATATTTTAGATCTAGGGTGTAGAATGGTGAGGGAGGTGTTGGGATCAAGCAAAGGGTAGTGGGAGGTCTACGGGATTCGTGCCAAGGGAGAGGAAGAGGCCCCAAACAATAAAAACAAATTTTGCTTGGAGATCCACAAGAGGGGGGCATAACTCTCCTTGGAGGGCACAATTTTTGGGGATGAGGAAAGTTAAGGGAGTGAAGTAATGTGGTAAGGGGTGTGGGATCACCTTGGAAGGTGACGTGGGGGGTAAAGGAAGGCAAAGCACATGAGAGGGGCCCCCACTTAAGTCACAACATCACATCACCAAGGAAAAACGTCAATCTCCCTAGGGGGGTGTAACTTTTGAGTGAGGTGAGGGGGTAAGGGTAATTAAAAGGTCAAATTAAGGTTGGATGGGTAGGTTTAGGTTAGGGAGACTCTCTCTAACTTTATTCCATCATTAAATCATCCTTCTAACTCATTATTACAATTTTACATTTTTGCCATGTTTGGACTTTAGCAATTAAAATTGTTGTTTTTTACTAACTGACACTCCGAGTGGACAAACCCATAGCAAAAGTTGTCCAACTAAGCTGAAACTTGGTCCAAGGTGTAGGAGGTGCTATTCCATTTCTTTTGAGCACAAATACCCCTATCAAAAATCCAAGGACCTAGTTTTTACAATTTTTACTCAAAAATAATTAAACCTCCAAACTTAGGGAAATTTAATTAAAAATTAATTAATTAAAAAAAAAACTATACTAGAGTCGACGGAATTCCGCGAAACTTTCTAAGATGTTTTGCATGGTCATTTACAATGATTCCCTACAATAGTTACCAAAAGATAAGCCCACTAGAACGTCGTTCACCACTTTGGAGGAATTATTACAAGTGTGAGGGAAAAACTCAAGAGAAATCAATAAGGCTGAAAAGCCCAATTGATAACCTGAGGATAAAAAACCCTCGGTGAAAGGAACTCTCCTAGTGAACCGATCCCAAGGTAACTGACCTAGACATGACTCATGCAGACCTTTTACATTATTGACCCACGCAAGGGTGCGGAAATTCCAGTTACAAAAAGAAGTGTTGGGGCCAAACATGCCCTGTAGAACCAAATTTCTTCGACAAATGAGCATCTGATGATGCATCTCTTCATGGCACATGGAGTTGACCACCTATGTTGGAGAGGCGGTCAACACCTTCCACCAAGAAAATGTAGAAAATAGACAAGAAAAGCCTCCTTAAACAAGTGCGCATCACTAATTTCAGCCAAAAACCCTAAAGGAGGGTGCAAATTTCAGACCTCACACAAGTGTTAGTGAAAGATGATGAAAATAAGAGAGTTTTAGCTCTCTATTTATACAATAGCAATGACCTTAATTTAATTTTAGGTCACCCAAAGGCCGACAAGGCCAAAATACATAATAATATTGTTTTACATTAAATGTCATAATTTAAAACCCTAATCAAGCAAAAGTGAAGACGTCATGCCCCTTTAGGGTGATGGTAGCCCTTTCTAGGGCAACATGGGCCTCCTAGAGCAAAACGTTAGCCCTCCTTGGGCCTAGAAGCTGCCACAAGTGCCAAACATGCCACAACTGCCTCCCAAAACTCCCATATCGTTGGATAACGTCATAAGATGTCCTGGTTGACGTCATGGGCATTCCTAGGCCGACGTCCCAGTGGAAAGGGCACAACCTCCCTCGGTAAGGCTCTGCCAGGATGCCTCTGTGGAACGTCCTCCTCTTCTCCGGTGCAAACCCCTCTGACCTGTCTCTGCCCCCTGTTGGGGTCTCAACATCCATCTGGTGGGCTCTTAGCCCCATGGAGGTCCAATCTAATCATCTCCCCATGTGTACATGTCAAATATGGTACCTATCCGTCAAGTATGATCCTGCACATCAACAGATACACCCTCTATGGGCTCATAAGTCACAGGGATCATAGCAATGTCAATCACATCCAATCATCAATTTTATTAAACATGTGCATAAAACCCCTTTCACCCAGTCAAGTGCTCAAAGACATTACACAAATCTGCAAGCCAAGTTTGGAAGAAGTGACAGGGCGTCCTATTGGGCTAATGCTCACTAGATGTGGGATGTTTCCGAGAGAATTCAAATCCAAGTCATGTGAGTGGATGAGGTGGATAAGGGATGTCTGGACAAGGGGTGCAATGATAGCAGAAAAATGCATGGCTTACCTATGGGTGCCTCTGTAGAGGGTGAGCTGCACTTGTCTTGGATGCAAATGTTTCCAAGCCCATTCATGCCTTTTATCTTTGTTCTTTATTGGTTTTTCTTTCAAGAAGCTAATTAGGGGACACTGCCCTGGCATGGTGGCCAGTGATGGCGATGTTACCCACAAGCACTTTCACGGAAATGAGAAGGTTGGCTCGTGATGAGACCCCCTTTCTCTTAGCTATGCCACCAAGAGCCACTACCCTGGCATGGTAACTAGCTGCTAGTAATGTCATACCGCTAGATGCCCATGGACCTAATAGGTTGGCTCGTGATGAGACCCCCTATCCTCTGACTAGGTCTTGTTTTATTATTTTTTATAAGTCCCTTTGTTTCTTGTTGAGAATCCTTTTACTGCTTTCTCGGGGATCCCTGGGCAAAGCATCTCGAGGTTTTATTTTTAGGCTTTTGTCTTTTGCCAGTTGTTTTTACCCTCTGGGCCTTTAGCCTGTTCTTACCACAAGGTAAGGTGCAACCCTTAAATAATTGGCCAACCCAATGCCCGGACCAATGTAATGGGATGGATGAGCAGGAGTAAGATGGAAAATAGTAAGTATGACGGGAGCGGACGATGACTCTTCATGAATCCCCCCTGTGGCAACTCAAAACCTATGGGCACAAGCTTACTAGGGCATCCTGTCATTCCCCCCAGACATGGTCAAGTGGATAAGTATAAGATCCAAGCACCCGTTAGAAACAAAAAGAACTAAATGCACATATTCAAAGGTTTTGAGGATCAGAATGACACATACCATGATACCCGGACTCATTACCTCATGGAGCAAGATCCATCTTTGCTACAGGACCAAGACGAGGTGATGGATGTTGCTGCTACTGACAAAGTGGAGGCACTGAAGGAAGAAAAGATGGGCCCTCCAGGGCCATGCTCAAGTCAATCTAGATCTCGGTACTCCATGTCTAGGACCTGTGGGCCTCGAGAAATAATCTCCTTAGTTATCCCTAAAGTGGGGGATAACAACGCCAATTATCAAACCCTAGGGGGAAACTAGCTACTAAGGTGTAGGTAACCCTAGGCCTTAGTAGATTTCCTCCCTCTTTAACTCACTGATGAAGCAAAATCAGATAAGATGAAGCAATGGATACTAAGGTGTTGCAATGGCAAGGCCTTAGCAAATGCTTCAAGAAATATGGCCTCTTGACAAGATCTAGTAGGTGAAGGCTTTTAAAGCTAGGACAATAATATGTGCTAGTCTTCCTAGGGTTTAATCAAGCAATTTCATAATCTTTAATGTAAATGCAAGATAAATAAGACTATAACCATTCAATTAAGAAGAATTGCAGAAATATCACTGACATTCATCAAGAATAATCAAGAAAAACCCTAGTTGAACACTTCCACCAAGAAACTTGTCAAAATACTCCACGATTTAGCCTTCCTCAACAAGTGCGCCCAAAATTTCAGCCAAGAAACCCTAGATAGTGTGCAAATTTCAGTGCTCACAAGTGTGAGAGAAAGGTGATGAAAAATAAGAGTGATTTTCCCCTTATTTATACAGTTACAACGACCAGAATTAGGTCAAAAAGCCGACATGGCCATTTACACATAATATCCAGTTTTTACATTAAATGTCATAAATAAACCCTAAATCAAGCTGTAAAGATGATGTCATGCCTTTTTAGGGTGACATTAGGCCCTTTTAGGGCAACGTTGGCCTCTTGGAGCAAAACGTTAGGCCTCCTTGGGCCTCAGGATCCTACCACACGTGCCACTTGGCACACAACTGCCTCAAAAGTATCCAAAACGTTGGGTGACGTCATGGGTGACCTGGGTGATGTCATGGGCCTTCCAAGGCCTACATCATGGTGAAAAGGGAAATACCCCCCTCAGTCCAGGCCTGCCATGCTGTCCCTGGTGGAACGTCCTCCTCTCTCTCCGATGCAAACCCCTGATCTGTCTCTACCCTTGGCTGGGGTCTCAGCATCCATCTGGTGGGCTTTTAGCCCCATGGAGGTCCGAACTAATCATCTCCCCATGTGTACCTGTCAATCGGGTGTGGCCCTCCATCATCAACAAATACGCCCTCCATGGGCTCATAAGTCACAGGGATCATAGCAATGTCAATCACATCTAATCATCAAGTTATTTAAACATGTGCATGAAACCCCCTTTACCTGGACATGTGCTCAAAGACATTATGCTATTCTACAAGCCAAGTTTGGAGGGGATGCTAGGAGTCAGGACATCCTATTGTGCTAATGCTCATTGGATGTGGGATGTCCCTGGGTGAAGTCAAATCCAGGCCATGTGAGTGGATGAGGTGGTAAGGGATGTCTGGTCAATGGGTGTAGTGATAATAGGGAAATGTATGGCTTACCTATGGGTGCCTCTGAAGAGGGTGAGCTGCACCTTGTCATGGATGCAAATGTTTCCAAGCCCATTCATGCCTTTTATCTTTTATTCTTATTGATTTTTCTTTCAATAGGCTAGTTAGGGAACATTGCCCTGGCGTGGTGACCAATGGTGACAATGTTACCCACAAGCATTTCACGGAAATGAGAAGGTTGGCTCGTGATGAGACCCCCTTTCTCTTGGCTATGCCACCAAGAGCCACTACCCTAGCGTGGTGACCGGCTGAATGGTAGTGTCATACCGCTACATGCCCATGGACCTAATAGGTTGTCTCGTGATGAGACCCCCTATCCTCTAACTAGGTCTTTATTTATTATTTTTATGGGTCCCTATGTTTCTTGCTGAGAAGCCTTTTATTACTTTCCCGGGGATCCCTGGGCGAAGCATCTCAAGGTTTCATTCCTTTGTCTTTTATCTTTTGCCAGTTACTTTTACCCTCTGGGCCTTTGGCCCCTTCTTCCCACAAGGTAAGGTACAACCCTTTGATAATTTGGCCAACCCAATTCCTAGACCAATGTATGAAATGGATGAGCAGGAAAAGGATGAAAAGTGGTAAGTATGGTGGGAACGGACAATGACCTTTCATGAATCCCCCCAGTGGCAACTTAAACCCTATGGGAACCAACTTACTAGGGCATCCTGTCATTCCCCCTAGGTATGGTCAAGTGGAAAGGCATAAGGTCCAAGCACACGTTAGAAGCAAAAAGAATTAATGCACATATTCAAATGTTTTGAGAATCAGAGTGACACATACTATGATACTCAGACTCGTTACCTCATGGAGCAAGACCCATTTCTACGACAAGACCAGGCCGATGTGATGGATGTTGCTGCTGCTGACAAAGTGGAGGCGCTGAAGAAGAAAAGGATGGGCCCTCCAGGGCCATGCTCAAGTCGACCCGGCTCTCGGTACTCCATGTCTAGGACCTGTGGGCCTCGAGAAATAATCTCCTTAGTTATCCCTAGGCTAGGGGTTAACAATATCAGAGCAGACTTGAAGATGACTATGTGCACAATAAGTGAAGACACATCTATTGATCTCATACTCCTGATGTTGCAAAGAAAGAGTCGGACCCCCACTTAATTTATGTGGTGAAGATCAAGGTTGGTCGCGGGCTATTAGACCTAGACGAGACTTGTTACCCGCATGGAGAGGCCCCTCTAGGGCTGTCGCAGAAGAACCCGTAACCGCAAAGTTTCAGGCCTGTGTTGAGTGTTGATTTTAGGTGAATTGTTGCTCAGTTCTATAATGTCCCCCACCTCTTGATGAAGAGGATTAGAGGGACTTAGTAGTCTAGTCACCCCCTCTAAACTATAGTCCTATGAAGCAGGGGGAAAATTCAACCACACTCAACGTTATAATATTAAGTAGACTTGAAAAGGTAAAAAGTAACTCACTGAAGAATTAGAACACTTGAGGTTGAGTTAGGAGTTGAAYCTAAGGGTTAACTAACTCAATAGAGGAATAGAATGGACGTATAAAGGAAAGCCTAGGGCGCACCTCTCACTCATCTTGGATTATTATTGCAAATTTCTTTTGGGCTCTTGAGCACACAGTTTTGAGGGTTTTGAGAGTACAAACCCTAGAGAACAATTCGATGGTGAAAGATTCCACCTATCTTGTTCCAAGCTTGGCCTCGGAGATGAAATACTCCACCCACACCATTCTACAGCAGTCATAGGTATCACCACTCATCCAAGACATCTGCAGGTCGTACCCTTGAGGGTTTTCAGCAGGGGGGCGCACCATTCATAAAAGGAAGTTCGATCCAAGAGATTGGCAGGGCTTTTGGACATTCTAGCACTTGGGTTTTTCTTGCAGGGCCTTTATCATCAGTTCTAGTGCATTTTGAGAGAGCTATTCTTGCCGGATGATTTCCTAAAGCATTGGCACGTATTGGAGAGAAGGAGGGCGCTATTGAGATTCAGATCTATTCAGTTTGGAGGGGTTATACTTCAGATCTGACCCTGAGACTTTACCTAGTGACTTGCTATGTCCCGATCTATCTTTCTAGGAAGTTTCAAGGTGTTTGGAGGTCTCCTTCATTAGGGCCGAATTATTGGGCATTGACAGGATTTAGGAGGGCGTAGCTTCACTTGAGTATTCAACATTTGGAGGAGCATCTCTTGGCATTTCGACCTGAGGCTTCAGGAGGGGGTTCTGCTCACCCCGATTTATCATTCTACAGGGTTTGGAGTCATTTTGAGGCTTCCATCAGCTAGGCCGAAATATTGGATCTTCTCAGCTCTTCAGGTGGACATGCCATCAGCCAGGGGGTTTGGACTTGACCCTAGTTCTTCTTGTATTGGTCTTCATTCTGTATTCAGCCTTTGGAGGCTTGCATCTTCTTATCGGGAGCATTTTGTAGCAGCTCATATCTTATCTATTGGATCTATCTGATGTTATTCCAGATCTACATCCTTATTGTATTAGGTTCTTGCTTATTATATCAATAAAGGTCAGATCTATGTTGTTTGGTTCCATATCTTGTGTTATTGGTCATATCTTGTATTTCCATTGTTATATCTTCAGATCTATGCTTGTTAACTAAACTATAAACCCTAAGACCTAACTCAGAAGTAAACCTGCAAGCAAGCACACACACATCAGTTAAACAATGAGCAGTTAGTGTTCCAAGCGAAAAAATTGGCTTGGGAACATTACAGTGGTATCAGAGCGTTGATCCTCCCATCCTGTGAGGGTTAGCGCATGAAGAAGTTCAGTGGCATTTATATGGGCAGAATAAGGAAACAGACAAGTGAGGTAGAGGTCGAAATGGAAGGGTTAGGTGAGGACAGTGAGCCACAAATTCTAGCAGTTATCACTAGGGACTTACAACATTCCATAAAGGTGTCACAGAGTAAACTTGTATGTCACCTGCAGGAAAACCAAGAGACAGTACGTAGGGGATAGACAGAGATGGCAGAAACCTTGAAAAAGGTTAGTGATAGCCAAGATTTGATATCACGGATTTTAATGCAAATGACTCATGGGGGAAAAGGTCTAGAATCTTATACCAACAGGGAAGCTAGTGGATCTCATGGCGGGAACAGACATCAGCAGCAGCATGTTCCCTATTATCATACTGAGGGACAAAGCCATGGAGGGGGAGCACCATAGGGACAGACACACAGCAGGACCACTCATAGGCCCTATCTACCTTCGTTTTCGGATGAACAAACACAACCAGAATTCCAAGACGAAATGGAGGACAATTTTGCACAGTATGTCAGGGAATATAACTCACTGAGCATAGCAGTCCAGAGACAGATGACATTGGATCAGTATTGTGGATTCAAACTCAAGGACAAACCCAGGTCGTACCACAGGAGCAACTATGAGTTAGAGCGCAGGGCTGGAAAAATGGAGATCCCCTATTTTGATGGATTTCCCAAGATGACTACACAGGCTTGGGTGAAAAAACTAGATACTTACCTGCAGCTTAACCCCACAAGAGAGATGGATTCCATCAAGTTTGCCACCATGTACTTGGAGGGAAAAGCTCATGACTGGTGGTACCATGGGTTATCTACACTTGGCCACAATCAGATAGTGGCATACACAAAGTTTACATGGAGGCTCATTGACAGGTTTGACCAGGGGGATCCAGAACTCCATTTCAGGGAACTCACCCAACTCAGACAGACAGGATCACCTGAGGTGTATATTGAGGAGTTTCAGAGGATAACAGTCACGATACAGGACGTGTCACAGTCAAGACTCATGATGCGTTTTATAGAGGGTTTGATGGAACCCTTAAAGGGTTAGGTTAAGGCTTTCAAGCCTACCAACTTGCAAGATGTTATATGGAGGACGAGAGATCTAGGCCCAGCAACGAAATCTAAGTTTATGCCAAGACCACCTCTAAACACCGAGAAGAGACCAAAGACCTCCAATGAATCTAGGAGGAAGAGACCCAAGGGGGTTTAACAGGGGAAGAGGTAGGATGGATGAGAACACAAGGAGGGAACTAAGAAAAAAGCAACTATGCTATACATGCAAAGAGCCTTGGAATCCATCCCACAAGTGCATGGGTAGAGGCAAGGCCCACTACATTGAGGTTACTTCAGACAATGAAGAGGAGGAAGATTTCAGCCACTTGCAGAATATAGAAGAAGATACCACCGAAACTACTGAAGAAGAAGGTCCAGGTCACAGCATGACAACATAAGAGAAGGTTGTGTTAGCATCCATCAGTGGGGTACCCAAGTATAACACCTTCAGGATGAGAGGGGTACTATAGGGACAAAATGTTTCGGTCTCATTCATGGGGGTGCTTCTCACAACTTCATTGACTCAACACTACTACAGAGGAGGCACATACCCACAATTGAATTTGAAGGATTCAAGGTGGAGGTAGCAGGAGGAAGCACCATGCCCTGTAACAGGTATATTCCAGGGATGAAGCTTACACTGGGTAGACATGACTTAGCACAGGATTTCTATGTGATGGACCTCCCAAATACAAACATCATCCTTGGAGTTCAGTGGCTTAGTACATTGGGACCAATCACCACCAACTACAAAACCATGGAGATGTCTTTGACAGAAGAAAGTGGGAAAAAGGTAGTTCTCAGGGGCATGTCTGGAAACACAGCCAGAGTGGTTACAGCAAAGCGCATGGAGACCATTTTCAGAAGAGAGGACATTGTATATGTTGTTGAGTGTAGGATTTCAGTATGTGTGGACAAGAATGGAAAGGTTCACTATGCACCAGAGATTCAAAGAATCATTGACAAACATAGAAAGGTGTTTGGACCCATTCCACCAGGAGTACCACCAGATAGGGGGTTTGAGCATATCATAGAGCGGGAAGAGGGAGCGAAACTAGTCATCACCACTCCCTACAGACACCCAAAGAAGTACAAAGATGAGATAGAGAAGGCCATCAAAGAACTGTTAGACATGGGTCACATTAGACCCAGTTCCAGTCCTTTTGCATCGCCAGTGGTACTAGTAAAGAAGAAGGATGGAACCATGCGCATGTGCATTGATTTCAGGGCATTTAACAAGAAAACTATTAAGAACAGATATCCCATCCTGAGGATTGATGAGCTATTGGATGAGCTCAATGGGGCTGTTTACTTCACCCAGATTGACTTGCGCTTTGGCTATCATCAGATCAAAATGAGGGAGCGGGACATCCCCAAAACTACCTTCAGATGTCACTACAGCCACTATGAATTCCCAGTGATGTCATTTGTATTGACTAACGCACCAGCCACATTTCAATCTTGCATGAATCACGTCTTCAACAAGCAGTTGAGGAAGCACCTCCTTGTGTTTTTTGATGACTTGTTGATCTATAGCAGGACTTGGGAGGAACATCTTCAGCATGTGGAACAAATTCTAGCCATCATGGGGGACCAATCCTTGTATGCCAAGGAGTCCAAATGTGAATTTGGAATGACAGAGGTCCTCTACTTGGGACACATCATTGGAGTAAAAGGGGTACAAGTACACCAAGAGAAGATCCAAGCCATACTTGACTAGCCCACACCTAAGACCCTTACAAAGTTGAGGGGGTTTCTTGGTATTTGTTGCTATTACAGGAGGTTCATCAAGGGTTTCTCACAGCTTTGTGCACCCTTGACCGATTTGACCAAGAAAGGGGCTTTCAGATGGAGTTCAGAGGCACAGTTGACATTTGACAAAATGAAGAAGGTAATGAGAACATGCCCATTTTTAGCCCTACCAGATTTCGGCCAACCCTTCACATTGGAGTGTGATGGCTCTGGAGAGGGCATTGGGGCCGTGCTTATGCAAAATAGGCACCCCCTTGTCTATGAGAGTCGAAAGTTGAGGGGCCCTGAGCTTCTCTACATTATCTATGATAAAGAAATGTTGGCCATCATGCATGCATTGGCCAAATTTAGACAATACTTGGTAGCAGCAAGATTTGTAGTGAGATCAGATCACAACAGCCTTAAGTACTTTTTGGAACAAAAGGACTTAAAGGAGAGGCAACAAAAGTGGGTTAGCAAAATACAGGCCTATGATTTTGACATTGAATTTGTCAAGAGGAAGAATAACGTAGTGGCAAATGCATTATCTAGAAGGCCATTAGTTTATGCTATGACCGATATTTCAGTTGACTGGAAGGCCCACCTCTTGGTAGAATACTCAAAAAACCAGTTCGCTTGTCAATTAATGGATGGGCAGATACAAGATGACAACTTCAGAATCATAAATGACATCATCTACTACAAGGGCTGAATTTTCTTGGTTCTTGAATCAGCCTTTAAGGCCAAGGTATTGCAAGCATGTCATGATTCACCAGTGGCAGGGCACCAAGGAATTGTCAAAACATACAGGCAGGTAAGGGAAAGGTTTTCATGGAGAGGTCTCAAAGAAGATGTAGTGCGCCACATCAAGGAGTGCACTACTTGCTAGGAAAACAAGGATGAGCATACACATCCAGCAGGACTATTACAACCTCTACCAATCCCAGAGCACAAATGGGAAAGCATCTCTATGGACTTCATCACAGGATTGCCAAGGGCACAGGGGAAAGATTGTATTTTTGTGGTGGTGGGCATGTTAATTAAATTTGCACACTTCTTCTCCATTGCCACAGACTTCAGTGCAGCACAGGTTGCAGATTTATTCTTCAGGGAGATCTTCAAACTACATGGTTTACCCAAGACCATTGTTAGTGACAGGGATAGCCGATTTATGAGCACTTTTTGGCAGGAATTATTCAGGTTGGTTGGTACGGCCTTGACCCCTAGCACCAGTTACCACCCTCAAACTGATGGGAAAACTGAAATAGTCAACAAGTGGGTGGAAGGCTACCTCATAAATTATGTAGCAAGGCAACAGAAAGCATGGGTTAGGTGGCTACACCTGGGGGAATATTGTTACAATACCACTTATCATATGTCCATTGGTATAACTCCATTTAGAGCCTTGTACAGTTATGACCCTCTCTCCTTTGTAGAGATTCCCATAGCAGAGCTCCGATGGTACAGGATTGGGTACAGCAGTGTCAGGACATACTCAAAGAACTTAAAGATCACCTGCAAAGAGAACAGAATTAGCAAAAGGTCCAGGCAGACAAGAACATGGTAGAGCGTACATTTGAGGTTGGTGACCTGGTCTACTTAAGGCTCCAACCGTACAGACAGGCTTCGATCAAGAGAAGTGGAGCAGAAAAGCTCCAACCCTGGTTCTTTGGGCCCTATAGGGTCAACAGAAAAGTAGGGGTCGTGGCTTGTGAGCTTGACCTTCCATAGGGCAGTAAGATACACAACATCTTCCATGTGTCATGCTTGAAGAGGGCCATAGGTCAACACATCACTCCACTTGAGGTATTGCCCCCCTTAGATGAGGAAGGGCAATTGATACTGTTGCCAGAGGAGGTACTGGATGTTCGGGAGAAGAACCTAAGGAGGAGGAGCATCAAGGAATACTTAGTCAAATGGAAGGACTTGCCTATTGAGGATGCTACTTGGGAGAGTGAACAGGTGATACAGGAGACAGATGCATAATTGCTTGTGGGTAAGCAATGCCTAGCAGGGGAGACTGTAATGTCCACCACCTCTTGATGAAGAGGATTGGAGGGACTTAGTAGTCTAGTCGCCCCCACTAGACTATAGTCCCATGAAGCAGGGGGAAAAGTCAACCAGACTCAACGTTATAATATTAAGTTGACTTGAAAAGGTAAAAAGTAACTCACTGAATAATTAGAACACTTGAGGTTGAGTTAGGAGTTGAACCTAAGCGTTAACTAACTCAACAGAGGAATAGAATGAAGGTATAAAGGAAAGCCTTGGGTGCACCTCTCACTCATCTTGGATTATTATTGAAAATTTCTTTTGGGCTCTTGAGCACACAATTTTGAGGGTTTTGAGAATACAAACCCTAGAGAACAATTCAATGGTGAAAAATTCCACCTATCTTGTTCCAAGCTTGGTCTCGGGGATGAAATACTCCACCCACACCATTCTACAGCAGTCACAGGTATCACCACTCATCCAGGACATCTGCAGGCCGTACCCTTGAGGGTTTTCAGTAGGGGGGTACACCATTCATAGAAGGAAGTTCAATCCAAGAGATTGTCAGGGCTTTTGGACATTCTAGTACTTGGGTTTTTCTTGCATGGACTTGATCATCAGTTCTAGTGCATTTTGAGAGAGATATTCTTGCCGGATGATTTCCTAACGCATTGGCACGTATTGGAGAGAAGGAGGGCGCTATTGAGATTCAGATCTATTCAGTTTGGAGGGGTTATACTTCAGATCTGACCTTGAGACTTTACCTAGTGACTTGCAGTGTCCCGATCTATCTTTCTAGGAAGTTTTAGGGTGTTTGGAGGTCTCCTTCATCAGGGCCGAATTATTGGGCATTGACAGGATTCAGGAGGGCACAGCTTCACTTTAGTATTCACCATTTGGAGGAGCATCTCTTGGCATTTCAGCCAGAGACTTCAGGTGGGGGTTCTAATCACCCCGATCTATCATTCTACAGGGTTTGGAGTCATTTTGAGGCTTCCATTAGCAAGGTCGAAATATTGGGTCTTCTCAGCTCTTCAGGAGGACGTGCCATCAACCAGGGGGTTTGGACTTGACCCTAGTTCTTCTTGTATTGGTCTTCATTCTGTATTCAGCCTTTGGAGGCTTGCATCTTCTTATCGGGATCATTTTGTAGAAGTTCATATCTTATCTATTGGATCTATCTGATGTTATTCCAGATCTGCATCCTTATTGTATCAGGTTCTTGCTTATTATATCAATAAAGGTCAGATCTATGTTGTTTGGTTCCATATCTTGTGTTATTGGTCATATCTTGTATTTCCATTGTTATATCTTCAAATCTATGCTTGTTAACTAAACTATAAACCCTAAGACCTAACTCAGAAGTAAACCTGCAAGAAAGCACACACACATCAGTTAAACAGTGATCAGTTAGTGTTCCAAGCGAAAAAATTGGCTTGGGAACATTACAAGTTCTGAGGTAGGTTTACAGCCAGCTCTGAGGCAAGCTTGAGGCGAGTTTTGTGGTCCGTTATTCTGCAGAGTTCTAGAACCGTATAGTGCATATTTCAGGCCTGTTATGATACGAATTTCTGGTCTATCTTTGGCACTAAAATCTGGTATATCTTAAGCAAGGACAAGAGTATTCAAGGACAGAGTTTAGATCTATTCTCAGTGCAAGTTTTCAGTGGAATCCTGAGTAAAAGTCAAATCTGTATAAGGCGACTTTGAAGTCTATCCTTGGTGCAAAGTTAAGGTGTGCAATTTCCAGAAATCTGAGGTTTGCCCCAGTGAATTAAATAGATCTGAGGCTGTAAGGGAGAGTTACCTGAGGCAGCAAGGCCGAATTTCTAAAGCTGATCTAAGGCCTATTCTATTGTAGAATTAAGGCCATCCTTTTTGGAGAAAATTTCAGAAGTCGAGGACTTCTCCTCTTGGCACAAAATTCCAGAACTGTATAGTGCATATTTCAAGCATGGTATGGTATGAATTCCTTGATCTATCTTGGGCACAAGTTTCAGATTTACTACAGGTAGCATATCTAAATCTGAGTTTGAAGAAATTTTAGTTTTGAGATAAAAACTTGTTTCAAGATTGATCCTTGAGGTGACTTTTGGGTGTGTGCTATAAGTGCACCTTATTTAATCTCTAGTGGATATCGAGAAGACTAGACTTGCAACCCTTGTCACTATGAGACTAGACTTGCAGCTAGTGATGTGCAAGGCTTCAAGCCCTTTGTCACTATGAGACTAGACTTGTAGCTAGTAATGTGCAAGGAAAGCAACTTTAGCCACCTCAAAAGAAGTCAAGGAATACAAGCAAGAACGACGAGGAGTTCTTCTATATCTCAACTTTCTCAGGACTGAAAGCAAGATTGAGCATGATTGCAAACTAAGGTAAGTCTTGTACTACTTTCCTTATTTCATCATTACTCTGTAGTAGTTTGCTTTCGATGATGAAGGGTATTATCCCTGGTGTGGGAGCTGTTAATGTTTAAGCTATTATTAGAGTTCTTTGCATTTCAATAGATAACAATAGCATAAGATAGGATCACTGAGAAATACACAATCACAAGAGACACATCATTTATCCTAGGAAACCCTCATGAGGTAGAAAACCCAGCAAAACTTCCTTATTATAGATAGCCAATACAATGCCAAGAGATAATTCAAACAAATACAGAAAGTCTTCTCCCAAGGATGAGCCTCTCTCTCTCTCTCTCTTCTCCAACTGCAGCTCCGAAACTTGTCTCTCAATGAACGAGTGAGTGTGTGTCTAACTGAGGTGCTAGCCTCCTTATTTATACAACAATGGCACGTGTGGAGGTGTCTTTTCACTGGCAAGGCCGACTTCTTCTTCTGGGTGGTTATAACCACCTTTAATATATTCTGGGGCCGACTTCTTCTTCTGCCTATTACAATTATATTTTGACCAATCCGCAAAAGGGGATTTGGTCCTTTACAATAGTCGACATGATCAATCCGCAATGGGGATTGATCCAATGAATAATATATCAATAATAATTCGAATACACTTTGCAGTTACATTATTTCAACACTCCCCCTTAACAAGAAGGGTATTCTATAACAACATCAGGCGAGAGAGAGGACTGCATTATCAACAGCATCAGGAGGACAACATCAACAATATCATCTTGGAACACTGACTGGCGTGTCTATAAATCATCGGAAGTTTTCTCATCGACAACATCGTCATTCTCAAATGAATGCAATCATCCTCTGCATCAATATGGATTAGTATAAAACTAGTACATCATCATCACAGCACGAGGCTGGTCACATCATCACAATACTGGACTGGATTTACGTCACAGCTATCAAGCTGGAAGCACAGTACTCGTCTTGCTTTACATCACAGCAATAATGCTGGAAGCAAGATAATGGACTGGCTTTACGTCACAGCTATCAAGTTGGAAGCACAGTACTCGTCTTGCTTTACGTCACAGCAATAAAGATGGAAGCACGATACTCGTCTTGCTTTACGTCACAGCAATAAATCTAGAAGAAAGATACTAGACTGGCTTTACGTCACAACTAACAAGCTAGAAGCACAGTACTAGTCACATCTCATCTCAACAACTAGACTGGTTTTACGTCACAGCGGTTAGGCTGGAAGCACAGTACTAGGCACATCTCATCACAACAACTAGACTTGTTTTACGTCACAGCGGTTAAGCTGGAAGCATAGTACTAGGTATATGTCATCACAACACTACTCCCCCTTTCGAGAAAGGTCCTTTCGGACTATACCAAGCTTATCTCAAAAGTGTTCAAACTTTACAGGAGATAGAGGCTTGGTCAACACATCAACAACTTGTTCATCCGTGCTAATGTACTGGAGCTTTATGGCTCCTCTCTACACCATGTCACGGATGTAATGATATCGGATCTCTATGTGCTTCGACTTATCATGGAATACAAAATTCTCTATCATCTTTATGCAGCTCTGGTTGTCGCATAGGATCATGGTCGCTTCCATCTCTAGGTCAAATAGACCAGTCAACAACTTTCGAAGCCATATAGCTTCGCAGCTAGCAGAACACGCAGCAATGTATTCTGCTTCCGCTATGCTGAGAGCAATGTTGGATTGCTTCCTACTCTTCCATGAGATCATGGTTGATCCCAAACTGAAACAGCATCCTAAAGTGCTCTTCCTATCAGAGACACTTCCAGCCCAATCTGAATCAGTGTACCCACTCAATGTGAAATCATGATCTCCATCATAACTGAGACCACAATCTAATGTACCCTTGAGGTACCTCATCACATGTTTTGCAGCAACTAGGTGAACATGTCTAGGTTCTACCAGAAACTGACTCAAAGTGTTCACGGCAAAACAAATATCTGGTCTGGTGTTCGTCAGGTACATCAGCAATCCAATGATCTGTCTATACAGTGTGGCATCAATCAATTCTGACGAAGTGTCGACCAGCAGCTTCAGCTTCGTTTCCATGAGTGTATTCATGGACTTGCACTCTAACATGTCGAATCTCTTCAGGATTTCAACTGCATACTTCCCTTGGTTGAGGAAGATCCTCTCTGGACTCTGCCATACCTCAAGACCTAAGAAATAATGCATTAGGCCAAGCTCTTTCTTCTCAAATTCTGAGGCGAGTCTCTTCTTACATTCAGTGATGATTTTTTCTTCTCCAGTTAAGAATAAGTCATCCACATACGGCAATAATATCACTGGTTCATCGTTCATAACCTTGAAGTAGAGGTTAGAATCTGCTTGACTCTTGGTAAAACCCAAGCTCGTCAGGAAACTGTCTATCCGGCCATACCAAGCTCTAGGAGCTTGCTTCAATCCGTACAGAGCCTTCTTTAGCTTGCAGACATAAGACTTCCTGTCTTCAACTTCAAATCCTTGAGGTTTCTCTATATACACTTCTTCTTTGATGACACCATTTAGGAAAGTTGTCTTTACGTCCWTCTGGTGTAACTTCCACTTCATCTTAGCTGCAAGGGCTATGATGGTTCTGATCGAAGTGTATCTGGCTACAGGAGCGAATGTCTCTTCATAGTCAATGCCTTCCTTTTGATAAAAGCCACGAGCGAAAAATCTTGCTTTATGCTTCTCAATACTTCCATCAGCAGCATGTTTTATTTTGAAAAACCATTTGGAAGATACCACATCCTTACTCTTCAGTCTGGGAACTATTTCCCATACATCTTTCTTTATTATGGATTGGTATTCTTCTGTCATGGCATCTGCCCATTCTTTCTTCTAAATCGCTTCTTCAAAGCAAGTAGGCTCTTTCTCTAGGAGATCACACATCAAAGCCATATAACTGGAGAATGGCTTAGGTCTCTTTACCTGTCTCGTGGTTCCTTAGAGAACACCATACTTCTCTCCATCTTGAATAAGCTCTCTTGCCCAAGCAGGCTTTCTTTTATGGGAGATTGTCATCTGAGGAGGTTCTTGAAATTATACTATGTCATGATCTTCTAGAATTTCCTAATCATGGGAAGTTACAACTTCCCTCACTGGTTCTACAGCTCTGGGAACCTCCCTCACTAATTCTGCAACTCTGGGGATTACGGGTTCCTCTTCATATACTTCTTCAAGCTGGCATCTTCTCGATTTCTTGAGCGCTGCATCTTCATCGAAGGTCACATCCCTACTGATCTCAATGTGATGGTGACCTGGTATATAAATCCTAAAGGCCTTGGAGACCTCACAGTATCTCACAAATATTCCCTTCTTTCCTTAGGGTTCCAGCTTGTTTCTCCTCTTTTTCGGAATATGTATAAAAACTGGACAGCCAAATATTTTGAGATGGCTTACCTCTGGTTTCTTTCCAGTGAACATCTCTTACGGGGTCTTGAACCCAAGTGCACTATGTGACAATCGGTTTTGCACATATATGGTTGTCATTGTTGCTTCTACCCATAAGCACATTGGAAGATCTTGATCATGGATCATGGTCTTCACAGCTTCCATTATCGTTCTGTTCTTTCTTTCAGCTACACCGTTTTGTTGAGGATTATAGGGAGTAGTGAGTTCCCTCTTGATCCCAATATCTTTGCAGAAGTTCACAAACTCTTTTGAGGTATATTCTCCTCCATTATCTGACCTGAGTATCTTGATCTTTCTTTCAGAAAGATTTTCTATCAACATTTGAATTCCTTGAATTTGTTAACACTTCATCTTTAGATTTAAAAAAATACACCCAGGTCTTACGAGAATAATTATCAATAAATGATACATAGTATATGTTGACCACCTATTCAACTAGGGGGTCAACTCCATGTAACATGAAGATATGCACTTGATGGTGCTACCAAGTTGAAGACTTGTTGGTTCTACAAGGGAGTTTTGACCTTCAACATTTTGTTGTAATTGAAATTTCCGCTCCCCTGCGTGGGATAATAATGTAATAGGTCTACATGGATCATAGTTTAAGTCAGTTGCATTAGAACTTCGTCATTAGGAGAGTTTCTTTCACTAAGTGTTTTTTATCCTCAGGTTATTAATTGGGTTTTTCAGCCTTATTAATTTCCCTTGAGTTTTTCACTCCCACAATAATTTCTCCAAAGTAGTGAAAGGCGTTCTAATGGACGAGACCTATGTAACTAAGGTCTAGGAATGTTGTAAATGATCATGTTAGACATGTCCTAGAGTCTCGCAGAATTCCATTAAGTTTTGATAGGAGTTTTTTAATAATTAAAATTCCCGCAAACTCGGGATTTTAATTATTTTCGATGTAAAATGTAAAAAAGTGGTCCTTGGGCATTTTGTATAGGGGTATGAGTACTCAAATCAAATGGTTCATACACCCATATACCCTTGGACCAAGTCTTAGCTCATTTGGACAAGTTTTGTTCGGTCTTTGTCCATGAGGAGTCAAAGTCAGTGAAAAATCAGCATGTAATTGGCTTAATTAAAATTGCCGAATTTTGTAAAAGTCATGAAAGTCATGCGAGAGTGTGACAAAAGTGTCCCAATAGCCTTTCCTAAGTTGGGAAAACATTTTCCAGCTTAGAAAAACCCCCTTAGCCTAACCCACAACCCACATTCATCTTTCTCCTAGAAGAGGGGCGCCCCCTCTCTTGCTCATATTTCATAAAAATTAAAATTCACCATGGGAACCCCTAAAACTTTAGGAAAGTTCCCCACTTGACCCCACTTGACTTTTCGATAATAGGGAAAGGGGTTTCCCCCTTCCCAACTCACCCCTCATCCTCCCACTTGCTCTCTTTGATGGGACCCTCCTCCTTTGGATGGGTGACACTTGGAGCCCATCCAAGTGGGCTCTCTCCTCCTCCTTTCTTATAAATTGAGACCTCCTCTTCTCATTTTACCATCTCCTCTCATAGCAAGTCTATTATGCCAAAATTCTTTCTCTCTTCCTCAATTTCTCATGCGCTCTCATGCTCTCTCATGTATAAATTTTGCTACAAGTATTTGTGGTGATATTTTGGTGGATAATAAAGGAAGCTTTGGAGAATCTATGGTGTGCATTGGAAGTCTTCTTGGTGTATCCATCTTATTCTTGTGAGGTGATATATTTCCATTGTTTTTCATTTTGCTTTCACTAGCTTGTATTTAGAGACTCAAGCAAAGTATTTTGTATTGGGTGCTATTGGTAGTAGTATTGCTATTGATTTTGTGGTAGTTCCTTAGTTAGTTTGGAAAGTATTTTGCAAGCTTCTTTGGATGTTCTCACCTCTATTCTTCTTGTGTAGAAAAGGCAAGCTTTGGGGAATCACTATTGGATTGGAAGACCGGCTTTAGAGTGGAAAGACAAACTCTTTTAATCATTTCAAAGTTTCCAAGATTTATCTAACCTTTCTTTTCTTTTTCATTCTCTTTTCTACTTATTGTTATGATGTGGAATAGGTTCTAAAAGTTTCAAAATCATTCTCAAATTTTCCATCTAACTTTATGTATCATTGGGCTAACTAAACTTAACAAGTTTCATGGTTTTGTAGCATACACAAGATTTTTAGCATCAAAGGAGAGTTGCTACAAGTGATTTAGCCCCAAAGGCCTCCAAAGGGCATTTTAAGTCGGGACATCAAGTCCCCTTTCCTTCTACTTCTTCTATATAGTTGTAAGCCATCCTTTAGAGTCTCTTGGGTGGTGTTGACCGCTGGTTTAGCACAGAGGTCAACTCATTATCATGAAGAGTATTCTATGTCAGAGACAGAGATGGTTCTACTGGGTGTTTTTAAACACCAGCACTTAAGTTTTTGTAAACGGGATTTCCGCACCCCTGCGAGGGTATATAATGTAATAATGTCTGCATGGATCATAGTTAGGTCAGGTACCTTGGATGTTGACATCAGGGGAGTTCCTTTCATCGAGGGTTTTTTCATCTCAGGGGATTAATGTTGCCTAACTAGTCAGGTTAATCTCCATTGAGTTTTTCCCTCCCAGGCTTCCTCCAAAGTGGTGGAAGGCGCTCTGATGATCTCATTCATTGAGTAACCTTGTAGGATTATTGTAAATGACCATGCCAGGCAGTGTCTAAAGTTTCACGGAATTCCGTCGAGTCTAAGTTAGTTTTTTTTTAATTAATTAAATTTTAATTAATTTAATTAATTAATTATTTTTGAGCTAAATATTGTAAAAACTTCGTCTTTGGGAGAAAGA
>JZKD02S1674003.1:816264-834670 GCA_000966675.3 Picea glauca
GTTTTGCTGGGTTTTCTTCCCCTAGAGGGTTTCCCAGGATAAATGCTGTGTCTCTTGTGATTGTGTATTTCTCAGTGATCTTGGATTATGCTATTGTTATCGAATGAAATGCAAACATCTATAATAATGGCTTAAACATTAACACATGGATACCCCTTCTCCATTCGTTGGAGTTGGAGCTTTGGGAAGATAGACCTATTGTTGTATTGTATCATTTCTAAATTGAATAAAGAAGACTTTGGAGTTCTATTGGTGTCGATGCTATGTGTGGATGCTTGGATCTAGTGCTATTATTATGAGGTAATTTGTATCTTGTGATTCAATTTTGTAATCTATTTGCAAGGTTTTGAAGGTATGCTATCACACAATAGAGTGAGGTAAATCTAGTTTGATCAATCTCATTTCTTTTCTATTGAACATATAGCTTTTATATTGCATGTCTTCTTTTCGGTTAAATTAACATGCATATTTGAGTTGTTGTTTTGTGTAGGGAAGACCTTTTAACAAGTGTTTGCAGGTTAAGTATATTGTTTGCAGGTTCTTCAATCTTGGAGGATTGATTGGTTGTTGTTTCAACCATCATTGTCCAAGAGTTTCAAAAAATAGAGCTCCCTCTACTCTTCATCAAAGGACCCCATAGCCCACAGTTTTACATTTTTGAAAGAAAGAGTTTCTTCCTTTCTCCCTCTCAGTTTTCTTCAAAGTTATTTGGTTACTTCTTGCATGCATGCTTGAGAAGTTAGTTTAAATTTAAAAGTTTAACTTAGTTTCTTTAGCATGCAAAGTATCTAGATCTAGTTGCAAATTCTTTCAAATTAAAGAAGTGGATCTAGGTCATTTTCTAGCATTTTCTAGCCTTTTTTCTTCTAGATTTTAAGCTAGTTAAGTGTTTTGTTTTGCATTCAAAATCAAGCTAGCTAGCTGCCCTATGCTTGTTGTTTTAGGACAGCAAACAAAAACAGCTAGAAGAGCCCAAGTTAGGTTCATGCAAAGTATCAAAAAAGTCTAAAAATTTTCAATTTTGCCTTAGAAAAAATTTCAGAAAATTTTTGATAAAAAAAATTTAGTTTTAAAATCTTTTTCCTCATATTTTAACAAACTTTGCTTACTGTTTTCTTGCATCAATAACAGGTACAAGAGGAGATTCCGTCAAATTTTGGTGAAATCAAGGCTTTCGAGGCACCCCGAGGGGTTTCCACTTCATCAACGAAGTTTCTCTCCTTCTTCTTTTCTTGTAGTTTCTTCAAGATCCAAAATTTATAAGCATCCTTTCTTTAAAGTTAAGCTCAAAGAGAACTTTGTTCTCAGTGTAATAGTTTAATAAAAGCAGGCCCTTTGTGCCCAGTTTCTCCGTCCCCATTAGGGGGATTTGTGTGTCGTGTTTTGGTTTTCCTTTGTTGGTTTAATCTTTTGATCTCGAATACACCTAATGTTAAGCAAACACACAATAAACACTCACATTTCACATGCATGATTAAAATTTATTTTCAAGATCTTCATGCATGTTAAGTTTAATGTTTGTTTCCCACACTCAACAATACTTTTGTAAGTTCTAATTTTTATTTTCTTACAAATCTCTTTCAATTTCCAAGTTCTACAAAGTAGGGTACATAGTTTATCTTTTTCAAGTATTGCAAAGTAATTGAACCTTGTTTGTAGTCTAATTAGGAAAATCTCTGAAGTAGTTAGCTCAATAAGCGAGAAAACGCCAAAAAGGGCCCTGTGAAATAAGGTGGGCCCTCTCAAGAACTGGTTTTCCCACCCGTTTTGGACATCCAACACTTTTAGTGAGTTTACTGGTGAGACCTCTTGGGTTTCGGTAAACTCTCCACAAGTTTTCAAACAAAGAGCTAGCCTCCAAAGGGGCCACATTTTCTCATTAACTCAACATCAATTTATCTTAATAAAAATTTCGATCAACAATTGCCCATGACTCCCTTTAAAGCACTGGTATAACTGGTATTATTTTATGTGAGCAATCTTTTACATTCATGCACATGGTCTAACTTATATGCTTAATCTTGCAGATCTTGTATCCTTTGATATATGCATGCTTATGGACAAGTACTTTATTGATTATATCAAATGATGATGATGAATGCTAAATGTTGAATGGTTTGTTTTATTTCAAGCAATAAACTTAGATTTAACTCTTTCTTGCTTTCTTAGTTTGATAGAGCCTTAGATTATTTTCATAGGGACTACCCCCCTTGGCTTCACTAGGAGTTGGCCTAGACGGAGGAGTTGAGGATCAGGTGACAGCACCTTGACTCGAAACTTGTCCCCAAGGACACACCAAGTGGATTGAAGGTTTCTTCCACGTTACCCCAGGTGTGTATAAGGACGGCAACAGGTACTATTATCCCCACTTTTTAGGAATAACTAGGAGATCATGTCTCGAGGCCCACAGGTCCTAGACATGAAGTATCGAGAGCAGGATTGACCTGAGCATGGCCCTAGAGGGCCCACCTTTTCTTCTTCCATTGACTTTGTCTTGTCAACAGCAGCAGCATCCATCACCATCGGCTTGGTCCTGTATCAGAAGAGGTTCTTGCTCCATGAGGTAATTGGTCCAAGTATCATGGTATGTGTCACCTTTGATCATTAAAACCTTTAAATATATGCATCTGATTCCTTTTATCTCTAACAACTGTTTGGATCTTACATTTGCCCACTTGACCATGTTTGGGGGGATTGACAGGGTGACCTAGCAAGCCTGTGTCTGTAGGTTTTGGTTTGGCACTAGGGGGATTTCTGAAAAGCCATCGCCCGCTCCCATCATAACACCACTCTTACATCTTGTTTCCCGCTCAGCTATCCCATTCCCCTTGTTCGGGCATTGGGTTGACCTATTTTCAGGATTGCACCTTACCTCGTGGGAAGAAGGGGCTAAAGGCCCAAAAGGTAAAAGCAAGCTGGTAAAAGATAAAAGCCTAAGAATAAACCTCGAGATGCTTCGCCCAGGGATCCCCGAGAAAGCAATAAAAGGCTTCTCAGCGAGAAACAAGAGGGACCCAAAAAAATAATAGAACAAGACCTAATCATAGGATAGGGGGTCTCATCACGAGCCAGCCTATTAGGTCCATGGATACCTAGCAGTATGACATTGCCATCAGTTGGTTACCCTGCCAGGGCAGTGATTCTTGGTTGCATGGCCAACGGAAAGGGCGTCTCATCACGAGCCAACCTTCTCATTTCTGCGAAAGTATTTGTGGGTAACATTGTCAGCTCTGGTCGCCATGCCAAGGCAGTGTCGCCTGGTTAGCTCTTGAACAAAAAAAGCAAATAAAAGAATGAAAAAAGAATAAGGGCAAGAATGGGCTTGGAAAAAATGCATCCATGACAGGTACAGCTCGCCTTCTACAAAGGCACCTACAGGTAACGCTTATGCATCCTTGGCCCCCACTGCACCCACATGTTTGGACATCCCCTGACCACATCACCTCACTTACATGGCTTGGATGAGGTCTTTCTGGGAACTTTCCTTTTTCTATGGACACTAGCCCAATAGAGCGCCTTGTCCTTTTTCCCCAGACTTGTATTGTGGGCTTGTGTAATGTCTTTGAGTTGTCAACCGATGTATTAGGGATTTTATGCATATGTTTGATAATATTAATGATGAAATGTGATTGACATTGCTATGATCCCTATGACTGATGAGCCCATGGAAGGCGTGGCTTTTGATGTGCAGGACCATACCCGATGAACAGGTACCATTTGGACCGGTACACATGGGGAGATGATCAGTTCGGATCTCCATGGGGCTAAAGAGCCCACCAAATGGATGTTGAGACCCCATCAGGGGGCAGAGACAGGGCAGAGGTTGATCAGAGTCTTTGCACAAAAGGAAAGGAGGACGTTCCACCAGAGGCACCCCGACATAGCTTAGCCTAGGGGGTTGAGCCCTTTTTCACTGAGACGTTGGCCTTGGAAGGCCTAAGATGTCACCTTTGATGACCATGACATCATCCAACCCATTGGACGTCTTTGGAGGCAGATTGGGCAGCAGTGGCACGTGTGGCATGTTGGAGAAGCCCCTGGAGGGCTAACGTTTTGCTCCAGGATGTTTCATTTGCCCTAGAAAGGGCTAGCGCCTCCCTTGGAGGGGATTTTACTCTCTTTTCTGCTTAATTAGGGTTTTAATGTAAAAATAGTATAATTTTGATATTATGGCCTTGTCGGCCTTTTTATGACCTAAAAAAGTAAATTAGGTCATTGATACAGTATATATTGAGGATTTTGATCCTCATTTTATCATCATCATTCATTCACTCCATAAGGAGGTCTGAAATTTGCGCCCTATCTTGGGTATTTGGCTGATTTAGTGAGGCGCACATGTTGAAGGAAGACATTTTTTGGCATTTTATGGTGTTTCTCTTGAAAGAAGGTGTTACAACTAGGGTTTACATGGTTATTTCTTGATGAATTGTAAGTATTTTTCTGCAAATTTCTTAAATGAATGGTTGTAGTCTTATTTTCTTGCATATGTTTATAATTTGCTGAATCAAAACCCTAGGTGACAAGCACACAAGTAGGTCATTGTCTCATGTCCCCTGATAGAGAAATTTTCAGCCATTGAAGAAGAAGAGAGCCTAGTCGTAGCTACACTCCTTTTTCTTCCTCTCCTTTGCTAGTCGTACCATCTAGAGATCAAGAAGGAGGAGACGTCCCAAGCCTAGGTTATCTACACCTAGGGTCGTTTTTCTTCTAGGGTTTGATGATAGAACCTTGTTGTAGCAACATTCTCACTCATTACACTCTCTTGTCTTGATTTTATCCTTTATGCTAGCTGTTTTTGCCAAGTCAACCTAAGGAAGGAGGAGAGAGCACGAGGCCTTGCTTTAGCAACATCGGAGTGAGCCTCTCTCCGCTAGGGTTTTGATTCTGAGGCCCTGCCATAGCAGCACTTCAGAACTCTCCTCTAGTCCTTAGCCGTCCTCCTTCAACCCTTGCGTCCTCTACTAAATTGACTCCATTCTACCCTGAGGCACTGATCCTAAGACCTCCAGTGTTGAAGTAAGACTTTGATCCAAACACTCTCAAAACTCAAATTTAAAACCCTAACTACACTAACCCTAGCTCTAGCTAACCCTACTAACCCTAAGTGTTGTCACTACCTTATGCTATTTGTATCATTAATGCAGCAACGTCTTATCTTGTGAGCAATTGAATGGTGTTTTAGGCATAAATTGAATAAAGTGTTGGTTTGCTATATTGAATGCCACATCATTTAAATGATTATTGATGAAGCGATATGATTTCCATTGCTATTGATAAACATTGACTCCATCAATATTTATATTCAAATTGCTTATAAGTTCATCAGATAGTTCTTGATTGATATGAAGTACTAACCCATTGAAATAGCTTGCACGTATCAGTTTGTTGTTGTCGTGTTCCAGGCAGGTGTCCTTCATTGGGGATCTACTTTATTATTGGTTGTTTAGCCGGGACTATCTGTTTGGGTGGTGACTTGTGAGGGGGAAAACTTGTCCTTGTCCCTTTATCTTTTTGCCTCCTCAAAACCACAGGTCACCGGGGACGTCTCCCCTGGGCCTAACCTCCCTAAAGAGAAAGAGCCTTCCCATCGTGGTGACATTGGGTGGGATAGGTTCCTGTTACGCCAGTTTGGTCTTCCATCTCATAGCCTTTATCCTAGCTACAAACTGTGCGATAACAGGTACATTTTCTGCTCTTGAATAGCTCTCTTTCAACATATTATATGTTGTCCTAAATGTCAAAAATTTCTGGTTTTCACTAACAGAAATTTTTTGAAGATATTTGGTGCTTTTGTAGCATTTCCAGCAAGCTTTTGCTTGCTGATTTTCTGCAAGTTTTCACCAAAAAGAGGGATCTACAACCCATTTGGGGCATCTACAAGAAAGAGGTCAACCTCCCAAGTTGGGGTAAACATTTCCCACTTCTTTCTACTCTTCTACTCATTGTAAGTAAGCCCACACCTAGGAAAGAGTTTGGCCAAGCCAACCATCCTAAAACGTAATGCTAGATTATAGATTTAGTTTCAACATTTGTTTTTATTTACTTGTTTGCCACACTTGTCCTTAAGAGAAAGTTGTGTGGCTAAGATAAGTTTTATTTCAAGTTATTTATTTTATTACCCACTTGTGCACAAAACCGGAAGGCCTTGTCCTCCATCTTGTGCACTTGTTGTGGTTGCATAGTTTAGATTTCTTTCAAGTTATTCCATTCATTATTTGTTTGCCTACAACTAGGAAAGTGTTTGGCCAAGCCAACCATCCTAAATCATAAGGCTAGGTAGATGTTTATGACTATTGCTTCTATTTGTTAATGCTTTATGTTCCATATCTTTAGATCTTAGAAGTTAATCATATAATGTTTGCCTAAGCCCATGTAGGCATAATCATTTATTTTTCTATTCTATTTTACTTTCAAGTCATTGCAAGCTATTTCATTTCAAGTACTTTATTCTTTCATGCAATTTCATTTTCAAGTACTTTAGTTTCTTGCAATTTGCTTTTGTCAATTACAAGCACTTTACTTTCAAGCACTCTACATTGCAATCATTTAACTTAACTTAACTCAATCAACTTTAAAGCTCAATTTATCCTTAGACCTTTAGGCCTTCAATCTATCTAGTTTAATTAGAGCACCTCTAACTGTCCCAACTTTGCTATCAAAAAAGGGACTTAAGCAAAGAACTTGGGGTGCTAGATCAGGGATGGTCTCATGGCACTAGGTGTTCCCCTTGTTTGAGTACTTCTGTTCCCCGGATTGACCTGTGGAGCTAGGGTGGGGCCTTGTTTGCCTCACTTATTGAGCACCCAGGAGTACTTTTGGTATAAGCAGGGAGAGTTCTAGGGAAGTCACTTAGTTTTAGGATTCACATGTCATTTAATTAACTTAATCATCCTAAAATTAATCCACTTCAACCTTGGGCTAATCTCATTATCTATTTCATGGTTTATGCTTTATAATCTTGCAAGAAATTTCATGCAATTCACTTTACATGCAATTTTATTAAGCTCTTGTGGATAATTAACTAGTTCATTTGAAGTTGCACATTGCTTTCCCTTGGAGGCTTTCTTTCTTTATCTTGTTCATCTAAAGTTGCACACTTGCCCTAGGAGGCTTCATCTTGAGTGCTTTTATCTGTTTTGGAGTTGTATATTGAATCATTGGCTTAACCCCTTGAAGTTGCGCATCTTGTGGAGGCAACTTCACTGTTTGGGTTTGATTATTGTGTTTTGGAGCAAGTTAAACAACCCCTTGAAGTTGTGCATCTTGTGGAGGCACTTCACTGTTTGGGTTGTTGGCTTGTTGTGTTGTGGTTATCTTTTCTTGAGTAATCTCTCCTCTCCCTGCACAATCAAGTAGTTCAAGTTAGCTTCAAGTTAGTGCTTGTTTCATTTCTTTGTTCATAATTGTATCTGATTGTATCTCTTAGTCATTCTTTACATCTTAACTTCGTAGATAATTGTTTCTATCATTTACTTGTATCTAATTCAATTGTTTTGTAAAGTGATTCTTTTGTATCTAGTTGTAATCTTTTGTAAAGTATAGTTTCTTTGTAACTTTAGTTGACCCCATTTGCCCAACCTTAGGCACTAGTCTTAGTTGACTTAGGGAAAGGGCTTGCCTTAGCATTGAAATCTTGCACTTTGCATTGTATGCCTCTAATATAGGCTAGATCCCCCTAAACCTTTAACTAATTAAAATCAACTCCTAGAATTAACCTTTAATCTCACATAGTAACTAGGGTCTACCCCACTTGGCTTCCCTAAGAGTAAGCCTAGATGGAAGAAGTTCAAGTCAAGGTGACAGTGGGCTTGAAGTTAGGCATTGTGCCTCCAAGGACACACTAAGTGGATTGGACTTAGTCCACATTTGCAAGTGTGTATAAGGACAACAACAGGATTTTTTAATGTTTTCAGCAAATAAAAAAATTTCCCGCAAACGGGATATTTTTAATTGTAAATGATGTATAAGTTAAATAAGTATTACTAGGAGACAGCATATGCCTTGGGGGCATTGTTGCAGGGAGCGCCCAGAGGGTAGGGGGAAAGGCCTCGAGACACATCCGGACAGTACGCAGGCCATCTTGAATGACCTAGCCAGAGGAAAGCGAGACATGATGAACGCCATAGCACAGATGGCCATCAGTACACAGATGATCCATCATAGCGTGAACACTATAGATGCCAATGCCGCAGGAGGAGCGAGTGGTTCTGGAAGACAACATGGAGGTGGGGCCAGTGGCTCCAGTGGATCTCAAGGCGGAGCAAGTGTACACCCTTTACCTATATGAGCCTATACATCATCTGGGAGGATTCCCCGACCTTTATATCCACAGTTCCAGAGGGGACAGTCGTTGGGACAGCCAAGTCAGGGACAGGCAGTGCCACAGGATCCATTCGGAGAGTATAGGAGAGACTACCTGGGACTAGGACCGGAGTTCCATGCCGACATGATTTTTCTAGACTACTATTCAATCCGGTATCAGAACAAACCCTGAGAGGCACAGAGGGGCAATGGGCAAACTCAAAACATGGATTTCATCAAGAAAGTGGGGAAGTTGAACATTCCTACTTTCGACGGATCATCACAACGCTCAACTCAGACATGGGTACAGAAGCTTGACACATATTTCAAGCTTAACCCGATGACAAAGTCAGAAGCCATCAGCTTCGCCACCTTGCACTTGGATGGGGAGGCCCACGAGTGGTGGTACCATGGGCTGGTGAACTTGGGTCATAGCCACATTACTTCATACTTAGAGTTCATTGAGAGGTTGATGGAGAGGTTTGACAGGAGAGATCCAGAGCTCCATTTCAGGGACCTTACACAGTTGAGACAGACGGGATCAGTCGAGGCCTTCATCGCAGAGTTCCAGCGGAAGGCAGTGGTCGTATCCGATATATCAAAGCACAAATTGGTGATGTTGTTCAACGAGGCATTGACGGAGCCATTGAGGGGTTGGGTTAAGGTTTTCAAGCTCACACCCTACAGGAGGCCATTGTGCGCACGAGAGACATGGGGAACTCGACGCTGAAACCCAAAACCTTTACCAAACCCTTTTTACCACAGAGAGATAAGGATCAGAAAAATCCTCAAAGGGAATGGAAGGGTAAGCCCAAGTTGGACGATGACACCAGACGAGAGTTTATGAGGAAGAAGCTATGCTTCTCTTGCAGAGACCCTTGGGTCCCAGGCCACAAGTGCATTGGCAAGGGAGAGATCCATTATATTGAGGTGGCAGCGGGCAGTGTGGATGGTGAGGAGGAGGAGCAGGATAGTGGATCCACTATCTTAGAGGAGGAGCCATTACAGGCAGAGAAGCAGCCTCCACGGAGACCACCGACACTGGCAAGGACCCACCCACCAGTAGCACCACAGCCTCCTGAGCAGGCTAACGGACGAAAACCAGCAAAGGGAGGAGTCATAGCGACCCTTTCTGGTGTTCCCAAGTATGACACCCTCCGGATCAAAGGGACTATTCAAGGACAACCGAAAATCGCCCTAATCGATGGTGGGGCCACCCACAACTTCATTGATGCTTCATTGGTATCGGGGCGGGCACTTCAGACAGAGGAGTTTCAGGGATTTGATGTTGCAGTAGCAGATGGCCACATAGTGGAGTGTCTAGAGAGAGTCCCAGACTTGGAGATAAAGTTAGGTAACTACACCATGAGAGACACATTTTATGTAGTTGACCTATCAGACACAGATGTGGTGTTGGGAGTCCAGTGGTTGATCACATCGGGCAAAATCACCACCAACTACCAAACCTTGGAGATGGGGTTCAGGGACAATGATGAGAAGAGGATCGCTCAGAGGGGCATGTCGACAAGGGCACCCATGATAGTTTCGGCCAAGAGGATGGAGAGCATCCTCAGGCATGGGGAGATAGCATATGTTGCAGAGTGCTTGATCACTACACAAAAGGATTCAGAGGGTCGACAGCATTATCAGACAGAGATCAGGAACTTGTTAGGAAGGCATCAGCAGGTTTTTGGTTCGATTCCTCCAGGGAGACCATCTGACAGAGAGTTTGAGCATACTATTGAGCTAGAGGAGGGGCCCAAACCTATGATCACACCACCCTATCGTCATCCTAGGAGGTTCAAGGATGAGATAGAGAAAGCAATTAAGGAAATTCTAGCGATGGGACACATCAAACCTAGTAGTAGTCCATTCGCTTCTTCAGTTGTCTTAGTTCTGAAGAAGGATGGTACCATGAGGATGTGCATCGACTACCTGGCCTTGAACAAGAAAACCATCAAGAACCAGTATCCTATCCCTCGCATCGATGGGTTGATGGACGAACTACATGGGGCAGTTTTCTTCTCGCAGATTGATCTATGCTCTGGATATCATCGGATCAACATCCGAGAATAGGGCATAGAGAAGACGACATTCAGATGCCACTTTGGTGATTTTGAGTTCTTGGTTATGCCATTTGGGCTAACCAATGCATCGACTACATTTAAGTCTTGCATGAACCACATATTCAAGGAACAGTTGAGGAAATCAGTCTTGGTTTTCTTCGACGACATCTTGGTCTACAGAAAGACATGGCAAGAGCATATGAGGCACTTGGATGTGGTACTGAGCATCATGGAGACACAGTCACTATACGCCAAAGATTCCAAAAGTGAGTTCGGTATGACGAAACTACTTTACTTGAGCCACATCATTAGTGCACTGGGGGTACAGGTGCACCAAGAGAAGATTAGAGCCATTCTGGATTGGCCAACGCCTAGGAATGTGATAGAGTTGGGGATCTTCTTTGGACTATGCAGCTATTACAAGCAGTTTGTCAAGGGGTTTTCTCAGCTTGGAGCACCACTTACAAATCTCACCCGACATAGGGATTTCATCTGGACCGAGGAGTCACAGAAATCCTTTGATCACATGAAGGAAGTCATGGGCACATGTCCAGTGTTAGCATCACCAGACTTCACTTTACCGTTTGTATTAGAGTGTGATGTGTCCGACAAGGGTATCGGGGCAGTTTTGATGCAGGGAGGACACCCCATTGTGTTCAAGAGCAGGAAGCTCAGTCAGACCGAGAGGTTGTACTCCATTTATGACAAGGAAATGTTGGAAATCATGCATGCCTTGACCAAATTCAGACAATATTTGGTGGGCAGCAAATTCGTGGTCAAAACAGATCACAACAGCTTAAAGTATTTTGTTGAGCAGAAGGACTTCGTGAGCGCCAACAAAAATGGGTGACGAAGGTGCAGGCCTTCGACTTCGACATCGAGTACGTCAAGGGGAAAAAGAATATTGTGGCCGATGCACTATCTACGAGATCTACGGCATGTTCTTTGATGGAGGTTTCAGCGGATTGGAAATCCCACTTGTTAGTGGTATATTTTAAGAACAAGTTCGCTTGTGAGATTTTGGATGGACAAGTTCAGGATGACAGGTACAGGGTCATTGACAATGTCATATTCTACAAGGACAGAGTCTACTTAGTACAAGATTCATGACTCAAGAAGAAGATCCTAGCAGCAGTTCATGATTCACCACTAGTAGGCCAACAAGGGTTTTTCAAAACCTACAGGCAAATCAGAGAGAGTTTCTCATGGAAGGGCCTCAAGCAGGACGTTATGAGGTACATCAGTGAGTGTGTGACTTGTCAGCAAAACAAGTCAAAGCATATGCTTCCAGCAGAGTTACTTCAGCCACTTCCCATTCCGAAGCAGAAATGGGAGAGCATATCGATGGATTTCATCACAGGCCTACCCAAGGTTCAGGGTAAGGACTGTATCTATGTGGTGGTCGACAGATTGCCCAAGTTTGCTCACTTCTATGCCATACCGACAGAGTATAGTGCAGCTCAGGTAGCCGAGTTATTCTTCAGGGAGGTCTTCAGAGTTCATGGGTTGCTGAGGAACATCATCAGTGACAGGGACAGTCGGTTTATTGGTACATTATGGAGGGAGTTGTTTAGATTGGTGGGGATAGAGTTGACACCCAGCACCAGCTATCACCCTTAGACAAATGGGCAGACCAAGATAGTCAACAAGTGGGTTGAGGGGTATTTGAGAAACTATGTGGGTGGACAATAGAGAACATGGGTCAGGTAGCTACATCTAGGGGAGTATTGCTACGACACCACTTTCCACAGGTCCATTGGCATGACACCCTTTCGAGCATTGTAGGGTTATGATGCTCCCACTTTGATAGACTTGGTTTTCAGGGAGAGCAGAGCTCCCAAAGCCAAGGATTGGATCTCCGAGAGTCAGAAGATTCTCAAGTTACTAAAAGAGAACCTGCAGACAACACAAAACAGGCAGAAGATGAGTGTAGACAGACACAGGATAGAGCACAGCTTTGAGGTTGGGACTTGGTTTTCCTGAGACTTCAACCCTACAGACAGTCATCTCTGAAGAAGAGTGGGGTCGAGAAGCTCAAGCCCATATTTTATGGACCGTACAAGATCATGCATCGGGTGGGCGAGGTTGCTTATGAGCTCGAGATTCCAAAGGGGAGCAGGATCCATAATGTGTTCCACATATCTTGCCTCAAGAAGGTCGTGGGACAATTCATCAGCACATCAGAGGAGCTTCCCCCATTGGATGAGGAGGGACAGTTGGAGTTGGTTCCGGAGGAGGTACTGGAGTTCCGAGAGCGGAAACTGAGGAGCAAGGTCATCAGAGAGTGTTTGATCAGATGGAGAAGGCTTCCAGTAGAGGATGTTACTTGGGAGAGCGAGCAGGTTTTGCAATACCCTCGATTGGTATTGCTTGAGGACAAGCAATTTCGGGAAGGGAGGACTGTAATTTCCCTTTCCAAATAGGAGCTCCAGAGAGGAGGCTTAATGGTCTAAACAGCCCCATTAGACTATAGCCAGGGCCATTCAGGGGTAAACAGGGTTACTAGAGGTCACTTCAGCCGAGGGTGTTACAATTCGAAAGTGACATTGAGCTAAAAGTGACTAAAAGCGCTTTTAAGTCAAAGTGAGCTAAAAATAGAACAAATAAGCTAAAAATAGGTCAACAGCGAATTAGGGTTTCGAGAAGCTATAAAGGAAGGGTAAAGCAACCTAATTCGGCATTATGAAGATTTTGACTTGTCATTGAGGAGAGAGGCGCATCTCAGGAGAGAGAGCTCAATGGATTCCAGGAGGAATACACCCAGTGGTTGATTTTCGTGTTGAGAGACATACCCTAGTCACCGGGGAGATCACACAGATCTTCCATCAGTCTTTAGTAGCAATTACACAGGTTGCAGCAACAAGGGCACACTTATTCAGGGTGAGGGCGCAGCTTCTGAGGAGGTTTAGTGAGTCGACTTGTCCCATCCAGGGAGAATCCAGGGATTCCCTTCCGACTCAGTTGAGAGGAAGGAAAGGCGCATCTATTGCCCTGTTTCTCATTAGATTCCGACATAGAAATCATCTGAGGCGCATTTTCCAGCCGTTGAGGGTGCGACAGTTAGGGAGTACACATTTGGGGTTCCCGAGTGATCATCAGATCAGATCCAAGGAAATCCTTCCGACCCATTTCACAGTAGCCTAGGGCACTCAGTTTAAGACCCTTATCAGTTGATTCTGACGGGGGGAATCACTAGGGTGCAGTTTCCAGCAGCAGAGGGGGCGCATTTCCCCAGGGGGATCCATTCGAGGTCCGAACATATCAGTAGAGGGACGATTGTCAGCAGGTTAGTCATCAAGACTGAGAGAGAGAGCAGGGCGCACTATTTGGGACAGTTTCCAAGCAGATCTGAGGGGTTTAGCAACCAAGGCGAACTTTCCAGTCTTGCAGTAGTTGTCGTATGAGTCGTCGTAGCTTGCAGTAGATATTACATCTCATCCACTGATCCCGTAGCCTTCTTCTAGTATCGGGTATTATTGTTTTAGTTTGCTTATTGTATTCCGGCTAACATCCTTTTGTCATTGATCTAGCCGAGTGATTTATTTTATTCAGCTGCATTCAGCATTGTACTCTGCAGAGATATCATAATATATGGTTTAGTCTTTTGTCTCATTTACTATCTGTATGCTCATTTATATGCTGTAAAAAATTAATTATCTACACCAAGCATGTAAAAATACTCAGTTGAAACGCATCCAAAAATCCCCAGTGTATCCGATCAGGCAGTATACATATCAGATTAGTAGCATTTCCTAGACTAGCCGGATCTAGGATATTACAAAGTCAAATTGTTGAACCAAGTTTAGGAGTTGCATTGCACGCCATTTGGCTGCTTATAGCCCTTCATTTTCCCTCTTGAATTGCTACATGAATCCATTTCCCAAACAAGAAAGGCACTAGTCTCTCTTTTGTCCATCATTTTTCCCAACCTTTTTTTTCTATTCCATTTTCCTTTTATGTTCATGTTGCTAAGCTCTCTTTACTCCCACTACTATTGCATCCACATTGAGCTTAGTAAGCCATAGGGATAGCCCCCTTGGTTAGGACTCCATTTACCCGAGCCTAAAGTGCAAAGGAGTGTTGGTGAAGTGAAAGTGGCCAGCTGCCAACCTCCTAAGTTCCACAAATCTACACCTAGGTGCCAAACTTTACACTTTTGCGTGTGAGATTGTGTGGTAACACCTCCCTTAGATGGTATGGCCTTGCATGGCATCTTATCTTTGGGGTTATATCTGGAGATATTACATATATATTATAGACTAATCCTAAACTATAATAAGAGCTCCAAGAAAATCGAGAGATTCGTTGGTTGTTCTTCAGTGTTCTTTCTCTTTCCACTATTTTATTCTCCTCCTTTCTTCCCTTCATGCTAAAGTCTCTTAGTAGCAACCTTATGTACTCATAGATCAAATCTTTATTGTAGATCTATTGCAGACTTCCTTCTAATCTCAAGAGCTACAGAAGATAAGGATCCTATAGAATGATTGTACCCCCCTTAAGCCTTTGGTTAGGCATGATGATGATCTAATGATATTCAAATGATCTGTAAAAGAGGGACTTATATCCCATTAGGTTCACCAACACGGGTACTATGCGAAAAAGAAATCTCGGTCTTTGTTCTTAGTCCTATATAGAGAGTTCTATCTCAGTCTTCTTCGGATGGTTGTAAGGCCTGCAATATGTCAACCAATGGCCCAATATCGTTTACTGTAACCTGCACACAATAGTTATCTTACAATGCAATAATCACCAGAACTCTGAGCTCAAGTTTTTCTACTATCAACAACCAAGCAGGCATACACCAAGTGGTTGTGCTTCTTGGCTCCAAGGCTTATGCTCTTGTGCTCTTGATGTAGTTACGAGTGCCAACTTCTCCTTCACTATTCTCCAATGGGAAAGAAAGAATGGTTTTGTTTCCAAACCAATTACCTCACATACACCATGTATTGTGAAAGGAAACCACGACTAATCTATTGGATATCAACTTAGGCTTTGACTCAGACTTCTTCAATCACTATTATTTCATCGACATGCTCGAAAGGCTCGATTTTTGTTTGGTTTCAATGCTTCGATGCTTTGTTTGTGTTGCCATGGCCAATTAAATAAAAACCATGTTCCTAAAATGTTCAACCTAGCATTCGGTGGATCTACCCATCCAACTCATTGTAGGAGGTCTTCACATAAGAATAATATGATATCTATATCATAGCACAACCATTACATTATATCCCAACCACTATTTATACCAATTGGAATGCCAATCAATGGCTCATTTGGATGGGAAAAATGGGTTGTTACTTACGAAGGAAAATGCCCAAATGTAAATCCATTGTAACCACATCTAAACATGTATTTGCTCAGGCTCCATGTAATGTCCCCCACCTCTTAGAGAGGTGATGAGGAGACTCAGTGGCCTGGGCACCCCCACTAGGTCATAGTCTCACACTGAGAGGGGAAGTCAATGAGGCTAAAGTTATATTTTTAAGTTCACTTAAGAAAAGAAAGGGATAAAGGAGTAAAAGATAACTCAACAGAAGAATAGAAGATTAACCCTGGGAGTTAACCTAACTCAACAAAGAATTAGAAGGAAAAGTATAAGTAAGAGGTTGGGGCACACCTATTGGTCATTCTGATTTTGGTATATTGCTTGTTATTGCTCTTGAGCATTCAGTTTGGGGGTTTTGCTGTACAAACCCTTGTGAGCAACTCAGTGGTGAAACATCCACTCACTTTGTTCCACAGCTTGGTCTCGGGGATGAAAGATTCCTCCACACCATTCTACTCTCAACATATCTCCTTCTAGAGCTTCAGAAGATAGCAGGGCCGTACTGTTGGGGAGTTTCCAGCAAGGGCGCACCATACCATTGAGGAGGGTTCGATCTAGCCAATCAGGAGGAGCATTGGGCATTTCATCAGTTGGGTTTTATTTTCAGGTGCTCCATCATCATTCTGAGGGTTTTCTTGAGGAGTTATCACCACTCAATCTTCAGCAACAGCTTGGGACAATTTGGAGGATAGGAGGATGTCCCACTTTTCTGTATTTCTCAGATCTAGAGAGATCTGCTTGAGATCAGGGTCTGAAACTTCTCCCACGGGATTCTCATAGCCCGATCTATATTCTTGGAGAGTTTCACGTCATTTGGAGGTGTATTTCTTCAAGGACAAATTGCCTAGGGTTTCAGCTATTCAGGAGGGCGCAACTCCCTTAGAAGATTCAACAGTTGGAGAGGTTGGCCTTGGACGTTGGGCTTGAAACTTCAAGAGGAGGATCCCACTGCCCTAATCTATTATCTGACCGAGTTTGGGCTCATTTGGAGTATCCTTCCATTAGGGCCGAATTATTGAGGGCTTCAGTCTTCACTTGGAGCGTGGCACTCTTCAGCTAGAGGGTTTGGCATTCAGATTTACTTGGTACTGGTCTTCATTACTTATCCAGCCTTTTGAGGCTTCTTTTGTATTGACGGGAGCATTTTGTAGCAGCTCGTATCTATTGTTTGTACGGCCATCTGAAGTTTATGCCAAATCGGCCATCTATTGTATTGATCCTACACTGCTCATAATAAAAAGGTTAGATCTTTGCTTGTGCTTCTATATCTTGAATGTATTGTGATCTTCATGTGTTGGATGAATCTTGTATGCACTTAATAACTCAATAAACACCTGCATATCAACAAATCAGTGGTAGTTAGTGATTCCAAGCGAAAAATTTGGCTTGGGATCATTATAGTGGTATCAGAGCTTCAATCCTCCAAACCTGTGGAGGGATCAGCGCATGTAGAGGTACAGTGGAATTGTTATGGGTCGGAGGAAGAAAAACAGCAGTGAAACAAAGGCAGAAATGGAAGGGTCAGGGGATGACCATGAGCCTCAGGGCTTGGCTTTTTTGGTAGCCGAATTTGGTAAGTTCCAGCAAAACATGAACCGCACAGAAAGCACATTGGTCCAACACTTGGATGAGTATCAGGAAACCAGCAGACGAGGACAGGCCGAAATTTCTGAAACCTTGAAGAAGGTTGACGAGAATCTGCAAAAGATGAACGAGAACCAATCTCAGATAACTGACCTTTTGATGCAAGTAACCCATCGAGGAAAGGATCCTGATACGTATGGGAATAAGGAGGCTGGTGGTTCCACTGGAACCCACAAGGAAATCAGATATAACCCAGAGAAAGCACCGAGATCCGAAGAAAGTCTGGGAGGTGGCACGTCCCATGGGCAGATGGGTAGCAAGGTCAATCCTAGACCATACATGCCAGTGTTCACAGATGAACAGCTAGGCCGACACTCGAGTAGCAGAGCTAACCCCAGACCGTACATGCCCACATTCACAGATGAGCAAGGGCAACAGGAACAGGTTGAAGACTTTGTGGAACAATTGGCCAGGAGTACCAAGGAATACTACAGCCTAGATATGAGAGTTCAAAGACAGATGTCCCTAGATCAGTATTGCCAACTCAAGTTTAGAAATCAGCCTAGGACGAACCATAGGGGCAGTTTTGAGTTTGAACGAAGGGCAAGAAAGATAGAGATTCCATACTTTGATGGTACGGCCAAGATGACAGCACAATCGTGGGTGCAGAAGTTGGATACTTACTTACAGCTTAACCCCATGAGAGAGATGGAGGCCATCAAGTTTGCCACTATGTACTTGGATGGCAAGGCCCACGACTGGTGGTATCATGGGCTTACCACACTCGGCCACAACCAGATTGTATCCTATACAGAATTCACTCAGAGGCTCATTGATAGATTTGATCAAGGAGATCCTGAGCTACATTTCTGGGAGCTCACCCAACTCAAGCAAACAGGTATGGCTGAGGCATACATTGATGAATTCCAGAGGTTGGCAGTGATGGTGCAAGATATGTCCCCGACCAGGCTCATGATGCTTTTCACAGAAGGGTTGATGGAACCCTTGAAGGGATGGGTAAAGGCCTTCAAGCCTACCAACCTACAGGAGGCCATTTGGAAGACGAGGGATTTGGGTCCAGCTGCTAAACCAAAATTCATACCCAGACCTCCTCTTAACAATGGTGGAA
>JZKD02S1674003.1:835360-863322 GCA_000966675.3 Picea glauca
ATCAAATCAAGATGAGGGAGGAAGACATCTCAAAAACAGGTTTTAGATGTCACTACGGTCATTATGAGTTTCTAGTGATGCCCTTTGGGTTAACCAATGCCCCTGCTACGTTCCAATCATGTATGAACCATGTATTCAACAAGCAGCTAAGGAAGCACCTGTTGGTATTCTTTGATGACCTGCTTATCTACAGCAAGACATGGGAGGAGCATCTTAGGCATTTGGACCAGATTTTGTCAATTATGGAGGAGCAGTCGCTATATGCTAAGGAGTCCAAATGTGAGTTTGGAATGACGGAGGTCCTTTATCTAGGACACATTATCGGAGCAAAAGGGGTACAGGTACATCAGGAGAAAATTGACGCCATCATGGAATGGCCCACTCCTAAGACACTCACAGAATTGAGAGGATTTATGGGAATGTGCACATATTACAGGAAGTTTGTCAACGGGTTCTCTCAATTGTGTGCACCCTTGACCGATTTGACTAAGAAAGGAGCATTCAAGTGGGACGAGGAGGCTCAAAAAACGATGGACAAGATGAAGAAGGTGATGAGTACGTGCCTAGTCTTAGCCCTTCCAGATTTCAGTCTCCCATTTACCTTGGAGTGTGATGCATCCGAGGAAGGAATAGGGGCCGTACTCATGCAGAAGAGGCACCCTCTTGCCTACGAGAGCCGGAAACTCCGAGGTCCTAAGCTATTCTACAGCATTTATGACAAAGAAATCCTGGCTATCATGCATGCACTAGCCAAATTCCGGCAATACTTGGTAGGTGTTCAATTTTTTGTCAAGTCAGATCATAACAACCTCAAATACTTATTGGAACAGAAGGACTTGAATGAGAGGCAACAAAAATGGGTAAGCAGAATACAGGCCTATGACTTTGACATTGAGTTTGTCAAAGGGAAGAACAATGTGGTGGTTGATGCCTTATCCAGGAGACCATCCATCCTTGCCATAACAGGGATAACAGTTGATTGGAAAGACCAGCTAGTGATGGAGTATGCAGAGGATCAGTTTGCGTGCCAACTACTGGACGGACAGGTACAAGATGAAGATTTCAAGGTTATTAATGACCTCATCTACTACAAAGACCGAATCTTCTTGGTTTCTGGATCAGCCTTCAAGGCCAAGGTATTGCAGGCATGCCATGACTCACCAATGGCGGGTCATCAGGGGATCAGCAAGACGTACAGGCAGGTGAGAGAAAGATTCTCTTGGAAAGGGCTCAAGGAGGATGTGATTAAGCACGTCAAAGAGTGTACGACATGTCAAGCAAACAAGGATGAACACACGCACCCAGCAGGACTTTTGCAACCCTTGCCCATTCCAGAGCACAAATGGGAAAGCATATCCATGGATTTCATCACCGGGCTACCAAAGACGCAAGAGAAGGACTGCATATTTGTAGTGGTGGACAAGTTAACAAAGTTTGCACACTTCTTCACCATAGCTACCGACTTTAGTGCAGCACAGGTGGCCAAACTATTTTTCAGGGAGATTTTCAGGTTGCACGGCCTACCCAAAATCATTGTCAGTGATAGGGATAGCAGGTTTATGAGCACTTTTTGGCAGGAGTTATTCAGGTTGGTTGGTACGGCCTTGACCCCTAGCACCAGCTATCACCCTCAGACAGAGATAGTCAACAAGTGGGTGCAGGGCTATCCCAGAAACTATGTGGCAGGGAAACAGAAAGCATGGGTTAGATGGTTGCATTTGTGAAAATATTGCTACAACACCACCTAGCATATGTCCATTGGCATGTCACCATTCAGAGCTTTGTATAGCTATGATCCTTTATCATTTGTGGAGATTGCATTCAGTGACAGCAGGGCACCGATGGTACAGGATTGGATACAGCAGAGCCAAGACATTCTCAGGGAATTGAAGGATCATCTATAGAGGGCACAAAACCAGCAGAAGTTCCAAGCAAACAAGCACAGAGTTGACCGGACTTTTGAGGTTGGCGATTTAGTCTATTTGAGGCTGCAACCATACAGGCAGGCTTCCATTAAAAGAAGCAGAGCGGAGAAACTGCAGCCACGTTTCTTTGGACCCTACAGAGTCAGTAGGAGGATAGGGGTCATAGCTTACAAGCTGGAGCTTACACAAGGCAACAAAATTCACAACGTTTTTCATGTCTCGTGCCTTAAGAAAGCCCTCGGTCAACACATCAGGCCTATTGAGGTATTACCCCCCATGGATGAGGAGGGACAGCTTGTTCTGAATCCGGAGGAGGTACTAGAAGTCCGAGAGAAGAGGCTCAGAAATCGAAGCATCAAGGAGTACCTGATCAGGTGGAAGGATTTACCCATTGAGGATGCCACTTGGGAGCAAGAGCACGTGGTAAGAGAAGCAGGTTTGGAATTGCTTGAGGACAAGCAATTTCAAGCAGGGGAGACTGTAATGTCCCCCACTTCTTAGAGAGGTGATGAGGAGACGCAATGGCCTGGGCACCCCCACTAGGTCATAGTCTCACACTGAGAGGGGAAGTCAACGAGGCTAAAGTTATATTTTTAAGTTGACTTAAGAAAGGAAAGGGATAAAGGAGTAAAAGATAACTCAACAGAAGAATAGACGATTAACCCTGGGAGTTAACCTAACTCAACAAAAAATTAGAAGGAAAAGTATAAGTAAGAGGCTGGGGCACACCTATTGGTCATTCTGATTTTGGTATATTGCTTGTTATTTCACTTGAGCATTCAGTTTGGGGGTTTTGCTGTACAAACCCTTGTGAGCAACTCAGTGGTGAAATATCCACTCACCTTGTTCCACAGCTTGGTCTCGGGGATGAAAGATTCCTCCACACCATTCTACTCTCAGCATATCTCCTTCTAGAGCTTTAGAAGATAGCAGGGCCGTACTGTTGGGGAGTTTCCAACAAGGGCGCACCATACCATTGAGGAGGGTTCGATCTAGCCAATCAGGAGGAGCGTTGGGCATTTCATCAGTTGCGTTTTATTTGCAGGTGCTCCATCATCATTCTGAGGGTTTTCTTGAGGAGTTATCACCACTCAATCTTCAACAACAGCTTGGGACGATTTGGAGGATAGGAGGACGTCCCACTTTTCTGTATTTCTCAGATCTAGAGAGATCTGCTTGAGATCTGGGTCTGAAACTTCTCCCACGGGATTCTCATAGCCCAATCTATATTCTTGGAGAGTTTCACGTCATTTGGAGGTGTATTTCTTCAGGGACAAGTTGCCTAGGGTTTCATCTATTCAGGAGGGCGCAACTCCCTTAGAAGATTCAGCAGTTGGAGAGGTTGGCCTTGAACGTTGGGCTTGAAACTTCCGGAGGAGGATCCCACTGCCCTGATCTATTATCTGACCGAGTTTGGGCTCATTTGGAGTATCCTTCCATCGGGGCCGAATTATTGAGGGCTTCAGTCTTCACTTGGAGCGTGGCACTCTTCAGCTGGAGGGTTTGGCATTCAGATTTGCTTGGTACTGGTCTTCATTACTTATCCAGCCTTTTGAGGCTTCTTTTGTATTAACGGGAACATTTTGTAGCAGCTCGTATCTATTGTTTGTACGGCCATCTATTGTATTGATCCTACATTGCTCATAATAAAAAGGTCAAATATTTGTTTGTGCTTCTATATCTTGAATGTATTGTGATCTTCATGTGTTGGATGAATCTTGTATGCACTTAATAACTCAATAAACACCTGCATATCAACAAATCAGTGGTAGTTAGTGATTCCAAGCGAAAAATTTGGCTTGGGATCATTACATTCCACGGTTTAGAGTCTATGATGGAGGCATCATAGTATATACTTCACACAGTAGAAAGGCCCTAGCTATCCAAAAAATCTGACCTCTTATATTATGTTGGGAGTTGAGTTGGCCATTAGATCCAAAAGGCGCACCTGATGGAAATCCGCTACCATCCCAGTTAAGGATCTGTTGAGAGGCTATTAGACCATGTCGCTAAACTCATGGGGAGCGTTGAACATTATGCCAACAATATCCCCCTCAACGTTACCCGAGTGAGTTTCAAACCTGTGACTCTGCTCTGATAGCACTGTCAGGCCAGGCATTGGCAAAAAATATAACTCCACGTTGATGTGTTTGGCATTAACATAATAGGTGCATAAATACAAAACAAATGACTATTAGTCTTCCATAATTGAAGACGCTTCCTATCACCTACGACTCTTCATATTTACATTATGATTACAATAACGCAATCCCAAGGATTACTTGTCTAACATTCGCCCCCTTAATCTGAAGGGGTGTGTGAGAGTCCAAGCATCATTCTGAACTTTTCAAATTTTTCTCTTCCAAGCGCTTTGGTGAAGATGTCTGCAATTTGCTCATTTGTGGAACAATGTCTCAAATGAATAGTATTATCCTCTACATGCTATCGAATCAAGTGATACTATGTGTTGATGTGCTTAGTTCGATCATGGAATCCGGGATTCTGGGCCAACTTGATTGCAGAAGTATTGTCAACTAGAAGGAGTAGAATTCACTTGTTTCTCCTACAAATATTCAAGTATTTTCCTAAGCCACACAACCTCCTTCGTTGCTTCTGCAGCTGCCACATATTTTGCCTCTGTTGTGGAATCTGCTAGAACTGATTGTTTGCGTGATCTCCAGGAGACAGTTGTTGATCCAAGACTCATGAGATAGCCTGAAGTTGATACTCCATTTTCCTTATCCCTAACAAAGTTTGAATCAGAATATCGGATCAGGTTGAAGTCATCCACCTTAGAGTACCTGAGTCCAAAATCTTGAGTTCCTTTCAAGTATTTTAGAACTCTTTTTGCAGCAGACCAATGTCCTTCACAAGGCTTTTGCATGAACCTGAAAAGAATCCCAACATTTTGTTAATATAGGCAGCATTTTTTCATATATATATATATATATATTGTACACACTCTAACAATTAGCAATTGCTTGAAGACATGGACAAATGGACTCATACTAAACCCCACAGACAAGTCACTATATTAGCACAACTTTGGCAGTGGGAAATCTTACATAGATGGGAAAACCAGTGGATAATGCTGGAAAATTTGGAATGTTGAATGAATGAAAAATGTTCTCCATGTTCAAACCCCAGCAGCGAGTGTATAGCCCTTGTGTGTGTGAGAAAGAGAGAAGGTGGTTGACCTTCCGGAGTTGGTTTCCCTCCATAATCAAAGGGGCTTAACACATGTCCAGAAAACCAAATTGGTTCAAGTGGACATTAATAGGATACTTTATCCTCTAAATTTTATATACATAAATGTATATATAGCAAATAAATAGGAGATGACAGAAGTGTAGACAAAGTGTTAAGAATTTTAAGTGGAAAGAATCACGATAATAGGATTTCTTCAACAAGGATTGACATTTCATTTCAAGGAAGGCTACATGCCAACAACAAGATGCATCTGGCTCAGACAATACAGAGAAAATTGGACTCACACTATATTTGAGTATTTACACAGGTTTTTAGTACCCTTCAGTATGTTGAAAGCTTGGTCCCTCGACAACATTGAGAAATATAAACTAAGAGAAAGGCCATATATCTGAATTGTACTTAATCACTAACCATGATATTTTCTAAACGTCTGAATTTTTACTGAATTTCAGTGTAAACAATGTAAGTATTAGTAAATAGGATGGTACAGACAAATAGGGCAGTGCAAAATTGTAAACAATGTAGGCAAATAGGAGGATACAAGAAAATAGGCCAGTGCAAAAGTGTAAACAATATGTTAAAACTTTACATGGAATGATAGTGATTTGCTTCCACAAGGATTAATGTTTCCTTTAAAGAAAGGCTATGTGCCAATAGCAGTATACAGCTAGCTCACACAAAACAGAGAATTTAAATGAAGATTTCTGCAGCCATAACATTGAAAACCCGGTCCCTCAAGAACATTGACAACCTAAACTAAGACAAAGGCTGTCTATGTGAATTTCACTTAATCATTAACTGGTGCCATTTACCTAAACTGTAATGTCCCTTTCCAAATGAGCTCTTGGGAGATCGACGAAATAGCCTGAGTAATTCCCGTAGGCTATGGTCAGTGGGAGAAAGGGAATTAATAATTAATTAAAGTCACTAGAGAGGGAATTAAATTATTTTTAAAAGGGTGACATTGAGTAAGTAATTAAAAAGGGCACCTAAGTGACCATGGGGAAGATGAAAAGTCACTTAAACTTATTAAAAGGTGAAAAGGTCACAAAAAGGTCAACAGAAGAATAAAAGGGGAAATGAGGCACCCCTCTCTCATTCTTGACTTGACATTTTCTAAAATTGTTTGAGAGCGCTCTTTGTGGCTTTGGAACTCTTGGGATGAAAACCCTAAGGGAGATTTCAGAGATTGGTTTCGGTACTGTGACTATCCACCCTAGCTGGTCCATTGGGAAGATATCATCTCAGATTTCTTCAGTGTGCTTCAGTGTGGTTAAGTTTTCCGTCATTTGGAAGCGGGTTTGTGTGTAGAGGTCGATTTCTTGTTTAGGAAAGCTGAGATTACCTATTGGGGTGATTTTTCTGTGCTATCTGAGCTTGTTCACCAAGAGATCAAGTTTCCTCTTGAGGCTGGATCATACATACTCCTGGAGGGTTGTTTTCTTCACCTGGGAGGTCAAGTTTATCATCTGGGGGCGAGTTCTTACCTTCTGGTCATTTTATCTTTGTTGGGCGAAGCTGTGACTCGAGGGACTGAGTATTTGGGGACTGTTGGAGCTCCTATACAGTCTGGGCGAGCTTCTTTGTGGCTGGCAGCATTCCTTCTGTTGCTGGACTGAGTATTGGACAGTGAGGGCCGAGTCATTTTCCCTATGGTTTGAGTTAACATTGTTGGGGATCGAAACGATTGCTAGTGGGCAAATTAATTCCCTGTGGAACGAGTTTGCACGAGGGGAAAGCGCCTCACTTTGGGAGCTATTGTCACTTCCAGATTTGGACGAGTTGGATGTTGTGGAAGACCAAAGTCCATAGGCTTCTATCTACAGGTCCGCCTCTTGTTTTGGGTGCTGCTGTTCTTGCTTTGGAACCCATATTAACACCTACAAAACTGATATTTCTGGGCTAAGGAGCTGCTGTACTTCAAAGTTACCTACAGGAGGACTTATTTGGGGCGCTCTTGCAGAAACAGCATATACAGAAAACATATATCAGGTTCATCACTTAATATTTTGTATTGTGCTGAGATTTCAATTGTATTGCTGCCTCAGATGCTTAATATAAAATCTCAGTTGGGTTTAATTTTTATATTCCTTATGTGCCTGTAGCAGAGTTTACAATCTTGTGTACATTGTGAGTAGAATGTTGTTGAATAAATTCTGTGTGCCTAAATTCCTGAACTACATCTAAACAAAAAAAATATATACACCAAAATTTAGCAAGGTACATTACATATGTCATAAACATATCAATTTTCACTGATAGATATTAAGCAGCATTCTCCCACAGTGACAACAATCCATAGGCCAGTTGGTACTGTTTTACCTGTAGAAGGCCAAATGTTAGGTCCATAAAATTCCTTTGATGCTTGAGGATCATTCTCAGCCACCTCAACTCCAATATAAAACCCCTCCTTACTGTCCCCTGCTCACAAAACAGAAATGCATCCTTCTAAATTTTGTTACCAATAGAAGTTGGAACAATGTAACGATTTTCTGAAACATCATTGATTCCAGTGTGATAGAGAACTGATATATGTAAGTGAAACAAACCCTTGATTTCAAAAAAGTAAAGAATAGATTGCAAACCAATATAAGCAAAAATAAGAAAAAAGTTTTAACAAAGGAGGTTTGTGTAAAATTATTCAATAAGAGCAGCATTGTGAACTGCTATTGACATTCGCATTTTCTTTTTACATGTTACCATTTAATACTTGACTTCAAACGACAAGAAGCATACAATTGAGTTAGAAAACTATCATAAACAATTATCTTGGGGAGAAGTAAAACAGTCCACCACATATGACCCAACCTCGGAGGAAAATATGAAGAGAAGATCAAATTTCAGTCACCATGATATCCAAAGCTGTTTCTTTTTTCCTTTTGCAGAAAAAAAGGAAAACACTCCCTTGCACAAATATCGTGGAAGCACACTGTCAACCTTAGAATCAAGCAGCCACATCCTGTTGATATTATGGTAGCTGCGGGAGGTATTAACCTCCATATGTAACATTTTACTAGAATAGAATATTCCAAAAGCAAGAGAAACCCTAAATAGATGTGTGAAAACCCTAGAAGACAAGTCGGCTCAGCAGAATAAGTAATATTGAAGTATTATATGCAGAAAATGACAGGTCGGCCCTGCTTGAAGAGACACATGTTCACTTGGCCAGATTAGTATAAATAGAGGACATCTTGGCTCATTTGTTCAGTCACTCACACACTCTAAGTCACCCAAAAACAATGTGCAAGTTTGGAGGAGGAGGAGCAGCAACTGCAGTTGTACAGTTTTCTTTTTTTCAGTTTTTCTGGCACTTTCTCTTGTGTGCTACCCTTGGAGAAGGTGTTCTCTCTTGGTTGTCTGTTGGTTATGGTATGGCTTCTTGGAATCATTCTTTTTTTGAAAGGTTAAGGTGCTCAAGGGTGGTTTTATGCCTACAGTTGGGTGACAATGGTGTAGCATTGTCTATGGATGGACTTCCACCGAGCCCCCAAAGATTGAACATTTATTGTTCAAAATTCAGAGTTCAGAAGTTCAATCGGTCAATAAGACCAACTTTTCACATTTTCCATAAAAAATTGTAATAAGAGATGATGCATGATGAACTTGTAAAAGGTCTTAGCCACCTTCGACTTAAGCATGAGTTGTTACTCTGGAGTGTTTTTTTTCACTTATTAATTATATTTTGTCGTTTAAAGACAATTTATAATTTATGAGTTTTTTCACTCAATTCTCCAAAGCTGGAGTATATACTCATGGTTAGGCCTTAACATGGATCTAAGCCTAGTGTCTAATATATATTGTCATGCTAAACATACCCCTAAAATCTTATGGAAATGTGCTAAGTCCCCCTTAGGATTTTTTAATTTTTTCAGTTAATTAAAAAATTTCCGCAAAACGTGAATTTTTAATTAAAAATAAAGTTGTATTTTAAAAAGTGGTACTAGGGGACTTCATATGCCTTGGGGGTGCTCATTTTTGGACCTAGAGCACCCATATTACCTAAGTACCCACTTGGTTGAGTAAAATTAGTGATTTTAATCACTTAAAAATCAATTTTACTCAAAAAAGTCAAAGAAAATCAGCAAATGCTAATTTTTGGGAAACATGTTTTAAGTTAAATAAAGCCCAAGGGGCCATGTGGCAGCAAATGGGGAGCAAAGGGTTGACCACACTGCGTCACAATCAGATTACGTCCTATACAAAGTTCACACAGAAGCTCATTGATAGGTTTGACCAGGGGGACCCAGAGCTACCTTTTAGGGAGCTCACACAGCTCAAACAGACATGATCATCGAAGGTTTACATAGAAGATTTCCAGAGACTCGCAGTGATGGTGCAGGATGTGACTCAGGCGAGAGTTATGATGCTCTTCACAAAAGGGATGATGGAACCCTTGAGGGGTTGGGTCAAGGCCTTTAAGCCTACCAACTTGCATGATGCCATTTGGAAAACCAGGGACTTAGGATCAGCAGCAAAGAAAAGATTCACCCCTAGACCTCCTAACCAATGGGGTAGAGATCAAAGACCTCCTATGAACCAAGGAGGGAGAGACCCAAGGGGGTTTGACCAAGGAAGGGGTCGGATGGATGAGCCCACTAGGAGGAAACTGAGGAGGAAGCAGTTGTGCTTCACCTGCAAGGAGCCATGGGACCCAACAAACAAATGCATGGGTAAGGGCAAAGCCCACTACATTGAGGTGATTTCAGATGATGAGGATGAAGATTTCGACCACCTACAGAACATAGAGGCAGAAAACCCAGGTTAGGCAGAAGAGGAAGATGAAAGTAACGACCTTACCACAAATGAGAAGGTGACAATTGCATCCATCAGCGGGGTACCAAAATTCAATACTTTCAGGATGAGGGGAGTGCTACAAGGGCAGAAAGTCTCAGTTCTCATTGATGGAGGTGCCTCATAAAACTTCATTAACTCAGCCCTACTGCAAAGAAGACATATACCAACAGTTGAGTTTGAGGGATTTCGTGTAGAGGTAGTAGGGGGGTGCACCATGCCTTGTGACAGGTACATTCCGAGAATGAAACTTACTTTAGGCAGGCATGATTTAGCACAGGATTTGCATGTTATGGACCTTCCAGACACCAACATCATCCAAGGAGTACAGTGGCTTAGTACATTGGGGCCAATCACCACAAATTATAAAACCATGGAAATGTCTTTCACAGAAGAAACTGGAAAAAAGGTCGTTCTCAGGGGTATGATAGGCAACACACCAAGGGGGGTGACAACAAACCGCATGGAGGCCATCTTCAGGAGGGAAGACATAGTTTATGCAATAGAATGTAAAATATTAGTCAGGGTAGAAAAGAAGGGGGAAACACACTACGCACCAGAGATCAAGAAAATCATGGATAGGCACAGCAACGTCTTTGAGCCTATACCACCAAGGGCACTGCCAGATAGGGGGTTTGAGCACATCATAGAGTTGGAGGAGGGTGCAAAACCTGTCATCACCACTCCCTATAGGCACCCCAAGAAATACAAAGACGAAATTGAGAAGACCATTAAGGAGTTGTTGGATATGGGCCACATCAGGCCAAGTTCCAGTCCCTTTGCATCTTCAGTAATGTTGTTGAAAAAGAAAGATGGGACGATGTGCATGTGCATTGACTGCAGGGCTCTAAACAAGAAGAAAATCAAAAATAGATACCCCATCCCACGGATTGATGAGCTATTGGACGAGCTCCATGGGGCGGTATATTTCACAAAGATTGACTTGCGCTCCGGCTATCATTAGATAAAAATGAGGGAGCAAGATATCTCCAAGACTGCTTTTCGGTGTCACTATGGACACTATGAGTTTTTAGTCATGCCTTTTGGGCTAACTAATGCACCAGCCACCTTCCAGTCATGCATGAATCATTTGTTCAACAAGCAGCTAAGGAAGTTCTTATTAGTCTTCTTTGATGACTTATTGATCTATAGCAAAACTTGGGAGGAGCACCTTCAGCACGTGGAACAGATTTTCGCTATCATGGAGGAGCAATCTTTATATGCTAAGGAATACAAATGTGAATTTGGGATGACAGAGGTCCTTTATCTAGGACACATCATTGGAGTGAAGGGGGTACAGATACACCAAGAAAAGATACAAGCTATCCTTGACTAGCCCACACCTAGGACACTCACAGAGTTGAAGGGGTTCTTGGGCATCTGTTGCTATTACAGGAGGTTTTTCAAAGGTTTTTCTCAACTTTGCGCACGTTTGACCGATTTGACCAAGAAGGGGGCATCCAAATGGAACCCAAAAGCACAACCCACCTTTGAAAAAATTAAGAAAGTGATGAGTACATGCCCAGTATTGGCCCTACCATATTTTTCACAACCCTTCACAGTAGAGTGTGATGCCTCAGGGGAAGGCATTGGAGCAGTACTTATGCAGAACAGGCACCCTATTGTTTATGAAAGCCGAAAGTTGAGAGGTCCTGAGCTCCTCTACACCATCTATGACAAAGAAATGCTAGCCATCATGCATGCATTGGCTAAGTTCAGGCAGTATTTAGTTGGGGCAAAATTCATAGTGAGGACAGATCACAACAGCCTCAAGTACTTCCTAGATCAAAAGGACTTGAATGAAAGGCAGCAGAAGTGGGTGAGAAAAATCCAGGCTTATGACTTTGATATAGAATTTTTCAAAGGGAAAAATAACGTGGTAGCAAATGCCTTATCCAGAAGACCATCAGTTTATGCCATGACCGATATTTCAGTGGATTGGAAGGCCCACCTCTTAGTGGAATATTCGAAGAACAAATTTGCTTGCGAAGTGATGGATGGACAGGTGCTAGATGACAATTTCAGAATTATGGATGATATCATTTACTACAAGGGCCGAATTTTCTTGGTCCCTGAATCAGCCTTCAAGGCCAAGTTGTTACAGGCATGCCATGATTCACCAGTAGCAGGGCATCAAGGATTCATCAAGACATACAGACAGGTACGGGAGAGGTTTGCTTGGAAGGGTTTGAAAGAAGATGTGATGAGCCACATCAAGGAGTGCAGCACTTGCCAGGCCAACAAAGATGAACACACTCATCCAGTAGGACTACTACAACCACTTCCCATCTCGGAGCACAAGTGGGAAAGCATATCCATGGATTTCATCACAGGGTTGCCCAAGGTTCAGGGCAAAGACTGCATTTTCATAGTGGTGGACAGGTTGACGAAGTTTGCACACTTTTTGCCATTGCCACAGATTTCAGTGCAGTAAAGGTTGCAGACCTATTCTTCAGGGAAGTTTTCAGATTGCATGGGCTGCCTAAAACCATAGTGAGTGACAGGGATAGCAGGTTCATGAGCACTTTCTGGCAGGAGCTCTTTAGGCTAGTGGGTACGACCCTGACACCTAGTACTAATTATCACCCTCAGACGGATGGCCAGACAGAGATAGTCAACAAATGGATTGAAGACTACCTCAGGAATTACGTGGCAGGGCAGCAGAAAGAAAAGGTCAAACAGCTTCACTTGGGGGAATATTGTTACAACACCACTCATCATATGTCCATTGGTATGCCACCATTTAGGGCCTTATACAGCTATGACCCTCTCTCATTTGTAGAGATTGCTTTCAGTGATAGTAGGGCTCCCATGGTCCAGGATTGGATTCAGTAGAGTCAGGACATCCTCAGAGAATTGAAGGACCACCTACAGAGGGCACAGAATCAACAGAAGGTCCAGGCAGACAAGCACAGGGTTAAGTGCACCTTTGAGGTTGGTGACTTGGTTTATTTGAGGCTCCAACCGTAAAGACAGGCATCCATTAAGAGGAGTGGCGCAGAGAAGCTCCAACCTCGTTTCTTCGGTCCATACAGAGTCAACAGGAGGGTAGGAGGCGTGGCATATGAGTTGGATCTACCACATGGCAACAAAATACACAATGTCTTTCATGTTTCGTGTTTGAAGAGGGCCATCGGCAAGCATATCACTCCTATCGAGGAACTGTCACCCATGGATGAGGAAGGACAGTTGGTACTGATACCAGAGGAGATACTTGAAGTCAGGGGGAAGAAGTTGAGGAAAAGAAGCATCAGAGAGTATCTGGTTAAGTGGAAGAATCTACCCATGGAGGATGCCACTTGGGAAGGGGAACAGTTGATCCTAGAGACAGGTCCAGAATTGCTTGTGGGCAAGCAATTTCTAGCAGGGGAGACTGTAATGTCCCCCACCTCTTGATGAAGAGGGTTGGAGAGACTCAGTAGTCTAGCTTTCCCCACTAGACTATAGTCTCAGGCATATTGGGGACAAAGTCAACCAGAAAACATAACATTCTATTATTAAGTTGACTTTGTGTGGAAAAGGAAACTCAATGGAAGAAAAGAAAAGATGAGTTAAAGTTAAAGGTTAACCCTAGGGGTTAACTAACTCAATATATGAATAGACTGGAGCTATAAAGTAAAGGGCAGGGCGCACTCCTTAGACATTTTGGATTATTATCTTATTTGCATTGGAGCTCTTGAGCACAATCAATTTTGAGGGTTTTTTAGTCTAAAACCCTAGAGATCAACTCGGTGGTGAAAGATCCCACCTTTCTTGATCCAGACTTGGTCCCGGAGGTGAAATAATCCTCCCACACCATTCTACAGTGTTGCAAGCTTTGTTATACAGGCAAATTCCAGGCTAGGGCGCAACCTAGGGGGTTTCCAGCTAGGGGCGGCGCACCACCTTGGAGAGATTGATTCGATCTGGAGGAAGGAGAAGGCATTTTGGAAAAGTAGCACATGGGTTCTCTTCATAGGGTCCCTAGCATCATTCTTGGTATATTCCGGAGGAGTTTATCCTTATAGTTTATTTCTGGGAGCTTGGCACGAATTAGAGGAGAGAAGGGCGCATTGCAGAAAGAGGTTATTGGTGTTTATTGGCTCAGATCTTCATAGATTGATCTGAGACTTCATCATCTTGGTAGCATTGGCCTGATCTACATTCTGGTAGGTTTTGGTGGCATTTGGAGGCTCCTAGAGGGGAGAACGAATTCTCCTTGACTTAATCAAACAAGGAGGGCGCAAACCAATTGAGGGTTTGCCTAGTTGGAGGAGTAGAACTTCTCATATCATCTTGAGACTTGGCTTGGTGGTTTCTATTAGCCCGATCTACATTCTGGGAGAGTTTGGAGGGATTTGGAGCTCAGACAAGGGACAGGCGAAACTTGAGGGTTTAGCAGCATCCAGAGCAGGGCGCAACTCATCCAGCTGGAGGGGTTTTGTAGAGTATTGACAAGGTCTTCTTATCTTCAGTCTTAGCTTGCTTGCTAGTGGCCCTTGGAGGCTTGGATCTCTCCTCAGATAGCCTTTGGGAGGCACTTATCTTTGTATTGCTTATTATTGTATCGACTGGCAACCCATTTTGATATTATTGGGGCTTTCGTCCAGATCTACAGATCTCTTGTATATGGGATCTCCTTACTATCTAAATAAAGGTCAAACCTGACATTGTTGGTTCTCTACCGGTGTTCTTTATATATCTTGTCTTGTTTATGATTTTATGCTTCAGATCTATTGCTCAATCAACATTAAGTAATCCATAATGCACATCTTCATGGGAACACCTGCAATCACATAAACAAACATAGCAAACCGTAAACAGTTAGTGTTCCGAGAAAAAAATTTGGCTCAGGAACATTACACATCCTCCACGGGAAGTCCCCTCCATCTGACCAAACACCCCCTGATAACCCTGCTCCTCAATCTTCTCTCTGTCTGCTCTAGCACCTCCTTCGGTACTAGCTCCAACTGACCCTCCTCATCGAAGGGTGGAAACTCCTCTAAAATGATAACTTGTTGTCCCACTACCTTTTTAAGGCAAGAAACGTGAAATACGTTGTGAATTTGCAACCCTCCGGCGGCTCTAGCTCATATTCCACCTCGCCTACCTTCCTGATGATTCTGTACGGTCTATAGAATCTAAGCTTCAGCTTCTCTGCCCCACTTCTTTTCAAGGAAGACTGTTTGTACGGCTGTAATCGCAGAAAAACCAAGTCCCCAACCTCGAAACTGCGCTCTATCCTCTGCATGTCTGCATAGATCTTTTGGTTGTTCTGAGTTGCCTATAAGTTCTCCTTTACCACTCGTAGAATTCTCCGGCTCTCCTCAACCCAATCTTTGGCCCTGGGGACCCTACTATCCCCAAACACTGTCTCCACAAAAGAGGGTGCATCATATCCATACAATGCTCTAAACAGCGACATCCTGATAGACATGTGGTAAGTTTTGTTGTAACAATACTCACCCATGTGCAACCATCTCATCCATGTTCGTTGTTGCCCCCCCCACATAATTTCTCAGATACCCCTCCACCCATTTGTTTACGATCTTTGTCTGTCCATCTGTCTGTGAGTGGTAGTTGGTACTCATGGCTAACTTTGTGCCCACCAACCGGAAAAACTCCTGCCAAAACGCGTTGATGAAGCGCCCATCTCTGTCACTGACTATCTATAGGAGTAAACCATGCAACCGGAAAAACTCTCTGAAAAATAGCTCCGCTACCTGTATGGCCTTGTAGTCTGTGGGTATGGCAAAGAAGTGTGCAAATTTGGTCAGCCTGTCGACCACTACAAATATACAATCCCTGCCCTGCACTTGAGGAAGTCCTATAATGAAATCCATAGAAATGCTCTCCCATTTCTGATTCGGAATGGGTAGAGGCTGAAGTAATCCCGCGAGGTTCGGACGTGTTCTTCTAACAAGTCGTGCACTCCCGAATGTGTTTCAGTACATCATCCTTGAGACCCTTCCATGAGAATCTCTCCCTAATCTGCCTATAAGTTTTGAAGTATCCCTAATGCCCGACTATAAGCGAATCATGACACACCTTCAGAATCTTCCCTTTCAAGGTAGATTCTGGAACCAAATAGATCCGGTCCTTATAGAAAATGACATCATCTAGCACCTGGTATCTATCATCAACTACCTATCCATCCAATACCTCGCAAGAAAATTTGTTTTTGGAGTACTCCATCAACAAATATGCCTTCCAGTCCATGCAAATATCCATCATCGAAGACCCTGCTGACCTCCTGGACAAGGCATCTGCTATGACGTTCCTTTTTCCTTTAACATACTCAATGTCAAAGTCAAAGGCTTGGATCTTTGAAACCCACTTCTGGTGTCTCTCGCTGAGGTCTTTCTGATCCAGGAAATACTTGAGACTGTTGTGATCAATCTTCACTACAAATTTGCTACCCACTAGATATTGTCTGAATTTGGTTAAGGCATGCATGATTGCCAGCATTTCCTTGTCATAAATCGAGTAGAGTCTCTCCAACTCATTGAGATTCATGCTCTCGAACACAATGGGATGGCCTCCCTGCATCAAAACTACTCCAATCCCCACCCCTAATGTGTCGCACTCTAAGACAAACGGCCGAGAGAAATCCGGAAGGGCTAGAACAGGGCATGTGCTCATAACCTCCTTCATTTTCTCAAATGTCTGTTGTGACTCATTCGTCCAATGAAAAACACCCTTCTTGGTTAGATCTGTGGGCGGTGCTCCCAACTATGAAAAGCCTCTGACAAACCGCATGTAGTAACTGCATAACCCAAAGAATCCCTTTAGCTCCGTAAGGTTCTTGGGTGTTGGCCAATCCAGAATGGCCCTGATTTTCTCCCGATGAACCTGTACTCCCTTCTCACTGATGATGTACCCCAAGTACAGTAATTCTCTCATTCCAAAATCATACTTGGACTCCTTGGCATATAATGACTGTGCCTACATAATGCCCAAACCCTCCTCCAAATGTGCCAGATGCTCATCCCATGTCCTGTTGTAAATCAATATGTCATCGAAGAATACCAAAAGGTACTTCATCAATTGCCCCCTGAAGATGTGATTCATGAAAGACTGAAAAGTGGCGTGTGCGTTGGTCAACCCAAACAGCATGACCAAAAACTCGAAATGACCAAAATGACATCTGAACGTTGTCTTCTCTATGTCCTGCTCCCTGATGTTGATCTGATGATATTCTGACCGCAGGTCAATCTTGGGGAAGAAAACTGCCCAATGTAGCTTGTCCATCAACTCATCTATGCGTGGAATGGGGTACATGTTCTTGATCGTTTTCTTGTTGAGGGCTCTATAGTCAATGCACATCCTCAATGTGCCATCTTTCTTCAGTGCCAGAACAACTAAAGAATCAAAAGGACTAGTACTAGGCCTGATGTGCCCCATCGCAAGCAATTCTTTGATTGCTTTCTCGATCTCGTCCTTGAATCTCTTGGGGTGTCTATAGGATGCGGTGATCACCGGTGTAGCACCTGCCTCCAACTCAATAGTATGCTCAAACCCCCTGTCTGGTGGTCTCCCTGGTGGTATCGGCCCAAACACTGGCTCATACTGACTCAGAAGCTTCTTGATCTGTGGATGGTAATGCTCTATGCATATGCTACATCACCGTGACGGAAGATCTGCTCCATCCTCTTCGTTGATACTGCTTTGGGTGCTCTTGTAGACATACCTCTCAGTACCACTCTCGATCCACTGGCGTCTTTTAAGCTCATGGTCAATGTTTGATAGTTGAACCCAATCTCCCCCAATGAATATAGCCACTGTACTCCCAACACTACATCTGTATCTGACTGGTCAACTACATAAAAGGTGTCTGCCAGGGTGTAGTTTCCTAGCTTGACCTCTAGGTCTGGGACCATGTCCAAGCATGTCATAGTGTAATCGTCTGCCACTGCCGCGTGGAACCCCTCAAACTCCTCAGTGCGTAACCCCCTCCTAGCTACTAAGGACGCATCTATAAAATTGATGATGGCCCCACCATCAACTAGAGTTGTCATGCACTACCCCTGTACAAGGCCCTTGATCCTGAGAGTGTTGTACCAGGGTACTCCATAAAGGGTTGCTATGGTTCCCCCTTTCACCTCTCTACGAGGTTTTGTCTCCTCCTTTGGCTGTGCCTTTGTCTGAATCTGAGGTTTCTTCAGATGTTGCTCCGGCTTGTGTGCAGTCTCATCCTCTGAATCTTTGTCTTCCTGTGCTCCGATCTCCTCATCCTCCTCCTCACTACCTGATTCCACCTCAATGTAGTGGATCTGCCCCTTTCCCATGCATTTATGCCCTAGGACCCAAGGGTCTCTACAAGAGAAGCAAAGCTTCTTCCTCATCAACTCTCGTCTGGTGTCATCATCCAACTTGGGCTTACCCTTCCATTCCCTTTGAGGATTTTTCTGATCCCCGTCTCTCTGTGGTACAAAGGGTTTGGTAAAGGTTTTGGGTTTCAAGGTTCAGTCCCCCATGTCTCTCGTGCGCACAATGACCTCCTGTAGGGTGTGAGGCTTGAAAGCCTTAACCCAACCCCTTAATGGCTCTATCAAAGCCTCAGTGAACAGCATCACCAACCTGTGCTCTGATATATATGATACGGCCACTGCCTTCCACTGGAACTCTGTGATGAAGGCCTCAACTGACCCTGCCTGTCTCAACTGTGTAAGATCCCTAAAATGGAGCTCTGGATCTCTCCTGTCAAACATCTCCATCAACCTCTCGGTGAACTCCAAGTACGAAGTAATGTGGCTGTGACCCAAGGTCACCAACCCATGGTACCACCACTCGTGGRCCTCCCCATCCAAGTGCAAAGTGGCAAAGCTCATAGCTTCTAACTCTGTCATCGGGTTAAGCTTGAAATATGTGTCAAGCTTTTGTGCCCATGCCTAAGCTAAGCATCGTGATGACCAGTCGAAAGTAGGAATGTTCAACTTTCCCACTTTCTTGATGAAATCCATGTTTTGAGTTTGCGCATTGCCCCTCTGTGCCTCCTGGGGTCTATTCCAATACCTGATCGAACAATAGTCTAGCAAACTCATGTCTGCATGGAACTCTAGCCCTAGTGCCAAACAATCTCTCCTGTAGTCTCTGAATGGGTCATGTGGCACTGCCTGTCCCTAACCTGGTTGTCCTCCTGCCTGCCCTGGCTATCCCAACAGTTGTCCCCCCTGGAGCTGCGGATATAATGGTCGAGAATCCTCCCAGATGATGTATAGGCACGGATAGGTGAAGGGTGTCCACTCGCTTCGCCCTGAGATCCACTGGAGCCACTGGCCCCACCTCCCTGGTGTCCTCCTGAACCACTCGCTCCTCCTACGGCATTGGCACCCATAGTGCTCACACTGTGTTGGATCATCTATGTGTTGATGGCGATCTATGCTATGGCGTTCATCATGTCCCGCTGTCCTCAGGCTAGGTCATTCAAGATGGTCTACATACTGTCAGGATGTGTCTCGGGACCTTTCCCCCTACCCTCTAGTGTCTCCCGTCTGTCATCCATAGTCCTCTCTATGTCTACCTCTATGTCAAAGATGATGTGATCTCTGTCCTCTAACTCTGGCTCTATATCTGACTGAGTGTGGAAGGGGATGTAGTCCCTTCTGTTCCTGTCTATTCTGTCTCTACTATGTCCTCTGCGGTACTGAATGTACTCGTCCCCAATATGTCCTCGGCCTCTGGGTATTCTGCACCTGTTCCCGGAATCATGGGGTCATGAGAAGCACTTCTTCATAGGCTAGCAGGAAGAAGGCTTTGGATATCTACTGCTAAACTAGTGTTTTGACTCTCGGATTTGATACTCTAAGGGTTTTTGGATGTGTTTTAGTTAATTGTTTAACATGCTTGGTGATTTCGCATGTGTGTCATACAAATAAGGTTTGAACAGTATATATGATGCATGCGAAGTAATGAACCAACACAATCTCAATAGCATGTATTATTATTATATGGAAAAAGCAGGAAATACAACCAATATGTGGAAAGCAGAGAAATAATCATCAGCTAGATCTCATGGACCATCACTGGAATACAATGCAACTAACACAAAATACCCGTGATCCAAAGATGTGGATAGATCTGCACATGCACGGATAGATCAACAAAATGTAGTTCCGAAAACTCACGGCAACTGCTGCAAATGATGGATAACTCGCCCTATGGCTATACTCAACCGATCAGCCTGAAAACTATCCCAAACTGCGTGCCCTGGCCTCTAGGATCCTCCTGATAATTGTTGGACTGAAGATCTACTCCCTGAAGCTATGGATGAACCCCGAATGACATCCCCTGGGGGGTTGCGCACCTCCTAGGCTCTGGGAGTGCGCTCTAGTGATTCCACCGACGGAATCCACTGATATCTATCTCTAAATGTGCGCCCTGGCTTCCTCTGTACTGGGTCAGAAGGGTTTCCTCTGATCTGATCTGGAAAGCCCCCAGGAACCCCAAACGTCCCTCCTCAAGAGTTGCGCACTTCCTAGTTGTCTAATGCGCCCTAGTAGATTCCACCATTGGAATCTAATGACAGGTGGCTCAAAAGAAGTGCCTCGGTCTCCTCTCAACTGTGTCAGAAGGAATCGACAAGATAAGCCCTGGTCTCGTGCAGCTACACAAAACCCTCTCTAACCCTTGCGCCCTCACTAGCTACACTACACAATCTCTACAATGGATCTGAATACTCCTAAACTAGCACAGTGAAATACCTGGATGGTATCTCCGATAGGCTAGGGTGTGTCTTCCAACACTGAAACCGATTTGGGTGGTGGTTTCCTCCAAAAATCCACAAAACATCAAAGAGGTCAACTTCCTCCTTTGGAAATTGTTCTCAACATCAAATCATAACATAATGAGGAATTAGGTCAAATTCCTCATTTTATATCTTCCTCGATCTAATTCTTCGTTGACCTCACTTGTGACTTTTCCTATGCTTTTTGGCTTAATTCATTGTTTAGCCATCTTTTCACCCTTATTTCTCTCCTTGTTCCCTGTTTGTGCCTGACTATAGTCTACGGGAACAAATAGACTACTAATTCACTCCCTGTTGGCCTACTCTTGGGAACAGGACATCACAAGAGGCAAGCTTGGTGTAGCTGAGAATGACTCCTTCACTGAGAAGAAGTGTTAAATTTGGCAGTATCGGCAGTCATTCTCCAATGAGATGCCATGTGGGCCACCCTGAGGCTAGCCGGGGAGATTTGGAGAATCAACCAATCTTGTGAGGTATTGACAAAAGCCAAGGAGAACGTACAACCTCTGTGAGTCAAACCAAAAGTCAGGACCAACGAGATGCTATATGATCTTGTGAGTCTAGCCCAAGCAAAGGAAGAAGCTTTGTAAGTCTAAGACAAAAATCAAGATGTAAGTCTAATGCAAAAGTCAAGGGGAACGTACAACCTCCGTGAGCATAGACAGTCTAGTGCAAAAGCCAAGGGGAATGTAAATCTTTGTGAGCATAGATAGACTACTGCAAAAGTCAGGGGGAACGTACAACCTCTGTGAGCCTAGTCAAGCCTTGTGAGTCATGAGCAAAAGTCAAGGCATCTAGCAAAAGTTAGGTTGAATGTACAATTCCTATGAGCTAGAGACAAACAATCTTCCTTATGCAAATAATGTAAATGTAATGATCTAGTGTGTTGGCACGTGTAACTTTATCCACCATGAAAAGAAATTCGAGTTGCCTAACTCAAGTTGTATGTCTGGTCAAAGTCAAGTTGAAAAGTTCTGTTGCATGTCGCATGTTGCATGTTGCATGCCAAGCTGCATGTTGAGGTGGCATGCAATAGTCAAGTCGAGTCACAAGTCAAGTTTCTAATTCGAGTTAAGTTGACATGCAAGCACCTTCTAATTAAAGCCCCTTTTCCTCTCCTTTACATGCCTATATATTCAGAGCTCGACCCCCTCTTCCATATACTTGTTATGCAGCGCAAGGGTAGAGGAGAAAGGGCCGTGAAGGAGGTTAGGACTGCTGTGTATATCAGCAGTGAGAGACAGAGTGTTGTACTGTGTATATAAGCAGTGAGAGACAGAGTGTTGTACTGTGTATATCAGCAGTGAAAGACAGCGTGTTGTACTGTGTATCAGCAGGAAGAGACAGCTTGTATTGCTGTACATATCAGTAATAAAGAACAGAGAACAGGGCTGTCCATATCAGCAATAAAAGTCAGCAAATAGGGCTGTTTATATCAGCGGTAAAAGTCGGCAAAGTCTTGTCGGTTGCTGGTCTAACAGTCAGGTATTTTCATGGTGGATTATTGTAATTGATCTTACATATTATTTGCAATAAAGGAAGATTGTTTGCTGGGGGTTTTCTCCCTGCATAGGGTTTCCCCAGGGTAAATTCTTGTGCATGTGTGAGATTCTATTTGAGTATCTCTTCTACTTCTGTTCATCATTTCAAATATACATTTTGCTGGTTAATAAATCAAATTCTGTTTAAAGCACTGAAGAAACTAAAGAAGTAATCCGCATATTGAATCAAGCTCGATAATTTAACATTTACCACACAAGCAGCCCATACAATTAATATTCAAGTCAGATTTGTCTCCATTTGTTTGCTGTTACAGTCTATGTGAGTGAAAATGTATTACTGCTGCTCATAATTCTAATGTATTAAGTTGCTAGCATATATTCCGTGTATTTCCATATTTCTGTTGGCATATCTTATGTGACAAAACACAATTCAAGGGCTGCAAACGATCTATAAAACCACTATATCAGCAACCATACATACCCAACACGACAGCAAACTGTTTGATGAAACCTCTATGTTGGTAAACTGAGGAAAAATCCACAAAAGTTTTAGTAAGGACAGTACATTATCTTGAACCTCAAGGATAGCCTACTATCCTTCATGCATGATAGGAGAAAGATTACTTTAGAGGACAGAAAAATCACCCACAAAGATCATTTTTGTTCATAGGACAGAAAATTGCATTAGGAAAGTAGAAAGTGCATTTTATTGTGAAGCCAAAATTCTTACAAACTGTGATTGCTATGCCTTTATATATCAAAAAAATAGATACACGTCATGGGATTGATACCTACTGAAGTATGAATGTGTATTCAGACCAAGGGATGGATCATGTCCTTGAATTGATGCTAGCTACTCCTATTGTTATTACTTATTATTCCCTATTGTCGTCTTAAATATCGAAAGATAAAAATAGAAAACACTGTAGCAGAGCTACTTCAGATGGGGTATATCACTCATAGCAGGTTTTCTTTTTCTGCCCCAGTTGTCATTGTTTAGAAGGATGGTTCCTACAAGATTTGTGTTGACTAGAGGCAGTTAAATAAGCACACAATAAAGTATAGATATGCTATCTCTTGCATGGGTGAGTTGGTGGATGAGTTGCATGGAGCTAGATATTTCATGAAGATTGACTTAAGATCTGGTTACTATCAAATAAGTGTGAGACCTGAAAATACCCACATAACAACCTTCAGAACACACATGGGACATTATGAGTTTCTTGTTATGTCTTTTGGCTTAACTAATGCCGCTGCTACATTTCAGGTGACAATGAATGAGGCATTTGAAGCCTATCTCTGTAAGTTTATGTTCATTTTTTTTAATTATATTTTGATCTACGGTCTAGATTTTAAGACTTATTTGATGCATTTGGACATTGCCATGCAACTACTCAAGGATCACCAGTTATGCCAAGTTGTCTTAATGTACTTTCTCTGCCACATAGCATATCTGGGGCATATTACCAGTAATGAAGGACAAAAATGGGATGAAGCCTAGTAAAACTTAGGTTGTTTTAAAATGCCTATTCCACAAAATATAACTCAGATGAGAGGTTTTCTTCGTTTTTGCAATTATTACAGCAAGTTTGTAAAGGGTTTCCTAAAAATTTCAGCACCTTTAACTGATTTGTTGAAGCAAGAAAGGTTTAAATGGACAACAAATGCAGGTAAAGCATTTTTAATCAACAGAACACCCAATCTAGCTTGGACTTGGAAGGGGCTCAGGCAGATTTGTGGAGGGCTTAAATAGACGATCTTAAAAGGGGTCGTGTTCATTTGAGAGATGAACAAGACACGTTATCTTTGGATTATAATAAATCAGGGGGTGAGTATTCAGCGCTTTTGGGCTATAAATCCGTGTTCATTCTTGATCCTGAAGGTCCTGTTTGGTGGTGGAAACATCTTTGGAAGCTGCGGGGCACCAAGAAGACAGAGTATTCATGTGGTTGGCCCTTAAACTTAAAGATAAGGTCCTAACTTGGGATATCTTCAAGAGAAGATGTAAACAGGGTCCAGGTATCTGTATGTTGTTTAGGTATGAGGAAGAAGATATTGGCCATGTGCTAATTAACTGCCCATATTCTCAGCAGTTATGGAAAGAAGCTGAATCAATCACAGGTTTTCAAAATGTTTGGACTGGTGCTTCTGTTGAAGAATGTTTGAGGAATTGGTTTGCGAAGAAGGAATTAAAAGTACTAAGGACTTTACCTTGCATCATGTACTGGGGAATTTGGTTGGCAAGGAACTCTGCTATCTTTGAAGAAATATCCATTCCTCGTTTTCAAGCTTTTTGTAGGGTAAGTGCTATGGTTTCTTCAATTAGAAGGGTCTTCCATCCAAATCCAGATTACCAAATAGGAGATCTTCAAATTGACAAATCTTCTCCTTAGGGTTTCTTTGATGGAGCATGGCAGAGCCAGTTGGATTTCAGTAGTGTGGGGGGGGATTCTTTATCTCTGTGATTCTCATTTTTATAAACTTAAAGGGGGGCTACAGCCTGGGTCAAATAATATGGCTGAGTTTCAAGCTCCAAGGGTGCTTGTAAAATGTGCTTTGGACCGAAATGTGAGGGCCTTACAGATCTTTGGAGACTCAGCGCTATTTATAAATTGGACGAATGGTTCTGGTTAAGTGCGGGATCTTCAGCTCAGGCCAGTGGGAGATCTACTTCAGGAAGTGGCCAGGCTATTTGAAGAAATCTCCTTCACTCGTGTATTCCAGGAACTGAACCAAGAAGCTGACAGGTTATCAAAGGAGTGTCAAAATCTTGCTGCAGGAACTTTGTCTCTGAGGAGTTTCTTGATGAAGTCTCATCTGTTTCTGTCTTTGATTTGAAAACTTATGGAATTACTCACTGAAGTTATGCTGTTTTTTGAGGAAGATTTATATTTTCTGTAGGGTTATCCTTATGATAGGCTCAAAGCCTTACAGTGTTGTTTTATGGCTTATATTTTGAGACTCGTGATGTGTATAATCAGGACTGTGATAATGTTTTCTGGGTGATATGCCAAGAAAAAGATATCTGGTTTTGGATGGTTTTGTTTCTTTCAGACTTGGTCTGTAAACTTTATGTGTCTCTCAACACCTGCAAAATGTAATTTTCATTCTCTCTGTAATAAAAATTACGATTTTTTTCTTGGGAAATAAAGCATTTATTAACCTTAAGATGGAAATGACTACTTTCCCGGTCTTAGCTCTTCCTAATATTCTAAACCCTTCATGTTGGAATGTGATGCATCGGGTGTTGGATGAGGGGTTGTCCTAATGCAGGATGGAAGGACTATTGCATGTGAGATCCAAACAATGACAAATAAAGAAACAATTATGCCTATGTATGATCAGGAAATGTTGGTGATCATACATGCATTGGCAATGTTCAGACAGTACTTACTTGGTGCTAAGTTTACACTGCACAGTGAGGAGAAATCATGACAGTTTGAAGTATTTGCTGGAACAAAAGGATCTAACACCCACACAGCAGAAACGGTTTTCTAAAATACAGGTATACGACTTATCCATTAATTATAAGGGGAATACTAATAAGGTTGTTGGTGCACTGTCCAGGTTACGTAAGTGGGTTAAACTACAAGGAATTCCAGTAGCTACTAGTAGCATATATGAAGATATTCAACAGGTTATGCTGAAGATGAATAGTTGTCAAACTTAGTTGAATGGGATTTACAGTTTACTGCCATTTAACTTTAAAACTCATTAGTCGTAAGAATGGGTTGTTGTTTGAAGATGACCAAGTAGTGATGCGTTCTAAATGTGATTTTCATGGACAACTATTGAAAGAATGTTACAGTGTCCCTTCTTCAAGGCATGCTGGTTTTTTAAAGGCATATAGAAAGTAAGATAAGATTTCTTTCAACATGGGTTGAAGAATGATGTGAAGAAGTTTGTTTATGAATGTGAGGTTTGTCAATGAAACGAGGCTGACAATGTACTCAATTCAGGTGGACTATAGCCTTTACATAAATCAGAGTGGAAGTAGGAAAAAACCATTATGGACTTCAATATAAGCCTACCCAAATCAATGGGTAAGGATTGTATTTTTATTGTTTATCGATAGGCCAACAAAGTTCACTCACTTCGTAGCTGTAGAAACAAGCTATAAAGCAAGTCAAGTAGCTGAGGACTTCATGAAGCACGTCTATGAGCTGCAAGGTGTCCCTAAGCCTTAGGGTCATAATAAGTGAACTGGATGTCAAATTCATGGGAAAATGTTGGAAGGAGTTGTTGAAGCAAGTCAGCATCGTATTAGCACATGGTACCTGCTACCACCCACAAACATATCAGCAAACAGAGATGGTGAACAACACATTAGAAGCCTATCTTCGAACCTATACTTCTGGGTATGAAGATAGATGGGTACGTTGGCATCACCTAGTTGAATTTTGTGATAGCAACACTTTCCATGTATCCAAAGGAATGACAATTTTTCACGCTTTATATTGATATGATCCTCCAAAAATGATTACTTGGATGAAGCATTAATGTCAAGTACCCTCAGTGAGATCAACCTTAGAATATCACGAGCATGTTATGGCTGAATTGAAGAAGCATTTACAAGCAACAAAGAATAGAATGAAACATCAATTTGATAAAAAAGATCAGAGAGAGAGAGTTTTCAGTAGATGCCATGGTTTATGTCAAGTTGTAGGCTGCAGCCTTGTAAATAGAATACACTTGCCCAAAGGGGTTGGATCCATTGGTGAGAAGTGAGGAGCTTTTCACCAATGGGCAAGGTTCGATTCCCATGAGGGGTTTTCCTGAAGCCATGGGGTCACCTTAAGGTAGTGGTCAAACGTGTTGTTGTACCCAAAGAAATGTATTAAATGATCAAGTGACCCATGCATATAAGTAGATTGATCATTGAATCCCACCCCCGTGTTCTTCAATTTATTAATCCCAAGGGACTAGCTCAACCAATTGTCACCACTGCTGCTTGGCATTTGGTCAATTCCATGCCAGCAGGTGCCCCGTTCAAATCCCCCTGGGTTAGTCACACTAGTCTATGCCAACGGGTTTACTAGGAATGCCAACCACGAATGTGCAGAAGCAACCCTTGGGTTTTCCCACGAAGTTTTCCTTGGAAAAAAAATAGTATACACCGTAGGGAGGAGGTACTAGTAAACACAAGTCGAAACCACTCTATTATGGACCTTACAAAATAATACAAAGGGCTGAACAGGTTGCATATAAGTTAGAATGACCACCTGAAAGTAAGGACCACAATGTCTTTCACGGATCAAGGTTGAAGAGGTCACTAGATCTAGCCGCTACGACTTCGGAATTGCCACCATAAGATGAAGATGGCTCACCTGTCTTTGAACGAGAAGCCATCATTGATGAAAGGGGAAAAAAGGATTTGCAACAGAGAAGTCAAAGCATACCTCATAAAATGGAAACCATTACCTACAAATAAAGCTTCTTGGGAACATGAGGAAATACTCTTTCAGTACACATTTTTTGTTGTAGCTTCTGGACAAAGCTTTTTGAGAGAGGAGGAATCATGTAATGTCCCCACTTTGGGACATCAGGGTATTACACAGTGTTATGATGACCAGGGTAGCGGCTAGCCAGTTAGAGATTATAGCAAGTACAGGAGCTATTGAGGGATATTTTGGGGTCCATCTTGCATTGTTCATCCTATTTCATCATTATGATCCATTCCGCACAAATTGGCTTTGGTTCCGTTGCATTCCAACGATTTCCATGATTTTGAGTATTTTGAGCTATAGGTTAACTAAATTCACTGAAGAGGTCATTTTGGGCACAATACTTGGAGGAACCTCTCAGTGT
>JZKD02S1674003.1:881903-897674 GCA_000966675.3 Picea glauca
AAGAAGATAAGTGTATTACTTTGCTATGTTCTTTGCCAGACTCTTGGGATAATCTGGTTGTAGCAATTGGTAGTACCACTCAATCTACATTGAAGTATGAGGATGTAGTTGCATCATTGTTATCTAAAGAGATGAGGCGGAAAAACATGGATGGTCATAACACATATGCTTTATTTGTAAGAGGGCATACCCAAGACAAGAATCCTGGTAAGTCTTCGGGGGGGAGACCTAAATCTACAGGTAGATATAAGTCTCCAGAAAAATCTTTGAGGAAATGATGGAAGTGTGGTAAAGCAGGGCATTATAAGAAAGATTGCAAGTCTAAGAAGGTTGATAAACCAAAGGGATCTGATAGTACCTCTTCCCTAGAGGTGAAAACCTCCACTAAAGAAGGAGGAGATGTTTACCTGGCATCTATAGGTACACATGCAGGCTGTGATGTATGGTTGATCGACTCAGGTGCAACGTACCATATGACTCCTCACATGTAGTGGTTCTATGAATATGAAAAATACGATGGTGGTGATGTATTCCTAGGAGATGACTGGGACATATTGGAGAAAAGGGCCTTCAAACACTACACGATAAAGGTATGGTTGAAGGTATGTCTAATTTCACTCTGGATTTCGATTTCTGTGAACATTTCATATATGGTAAACATAATCGAGTAAGATTCCCATCTGGTGCTACAAGAGCAAAGGGGATCTTAGAGTTGATACACAGTGATGTGTTTGGACCTATGTCTGTTCCATCACTAGGTAAGTTTGTGTATTATGTTTCATTCATAGATGATTTCCAAGGAACACATGGATTTATTTTCTTAGAAAGAAATATGAGGTATTTGATAAATTTAAAGAGTTTAAGGCTCTGGTAGAAAATCATACAGAGAAGAAAATAAAGGTATTGAGAACAGATAATGGTGGAGAATTCTGGGTTGAAGAATTCTGTAAGAAGTGTGGTATAGCAAGGCAGAAGACTACTCCATACACTCCTCAGTAGAATGGAGTTGCATAAAGGATGAACATGATAATGATGGAAAAAGCAAGGAGCATGCTCAACGGTGCCGAGTTAGGACAAGAATTATGGCCAGAGGCAATGGGTACAACATGTTACCTGGTCAATCGATCACCCTCATCAACGTTGGATGATAAAACTCCACACAAGGTATGGACTAGAAAGAAACCCTCTCTTGAACATCTTAGTGTGTTCGGTTGTGATGCTTATGTATATGTTCCAAATGAAAATAGGAGTAAGATGGATAAAAAGGCTGAAAAGTGTATCTTTATTGGTTATAAATATGGTGTGAAAAGTTATAAGCTTTGGAACCCATAAACCAAGAAGACTGTTTACAGTCAAGATGTTGTCTTCAGAGAGGTAAAAGATGTTTCCAAACAAGAATTCCTACCAAGGCTAGAAGAACCTGAGAAAATAAAGTTCAAGTTGGATGATGCAAAATCTGAATCATTTGAAGAAGATGAAACATAAGAAGAAGAAGAACCTCGTACCCTAGTATTGAGGAGATTAGTGAGAGAAAAAAGGAAACCAGAAAGGTATATTCCACCTGATTTCCATTCTAATTTTGAGTTATCTATTACTGATGATGATCCCAGAACTGTCAGGGAAGCAGTGAATTTAGAGGATAGTAAACTATGGAAGAAGGCCATGGTTGAAAAAATGGATGCCTTGGATAAGAATGATGCATGGGATATAGTTGAGTTGCCATCTAGAAGAAAATCTATTGGGAGAAAATGGTTGTTTAAGAAGAAGTTTAATGCAGAAGGTAAAGTGGAGAAATACAAAGCTCAGTTAGTAGCAAAAGGTTATTCCTAGGTAGAGGGAATTGACTTTGGTGAGATTTTTTCTCATGTTGCTAAGTTAACTTCTGTTAGATTTATTTTATCTATTGCTGCTGCTTTTGATCTTAAAGTGGAACAGATGGATGTGAAGACAACATTCCTACATGGGGATCTGGAAGAAGAAATCTACATGAAGCAGCTAGAAGGCTTTGTAGTGAAGGGAAAGAAGGAGTTGGTATGTAAGCTAAAAAAGTCACTATATGGTCAGAAGCAATCACCTAGGATGTGGTACCAAAAGTTTAACACATACATCCTTGTATTGGGATTTGTGAGAAGCAGGGTGTTACACATTATTCTGGTCACTCTGGTGATGTCTCTACAAGTAATGTGTTCAGGCTCCCACAAGGACTTTTTTCCTGAGAAAGATGACTATTGTCTTCTTCCAAAAAAACACATCTTTAAGATGAGTTCATAGGCTGCCTATGTTACAGGGTGCGAGAATCCCTCATTCTCGCATGCCACCCACACTTAGGGTGCGAACTGTTCGCAGTCTTCTCCATAGATAGGGTGTGAACTGTTTGCAGTCTTCTCCATAGATAGGGTGCGAACCTGTTTTTAATCTTGGAAAGGAGAAGAGGTCACGAAGGTTCTAGAAGGGGTTCTTCTAGAAAATGAGTTGGCATTCGCATGGTTGGAATCCTACTGACTTCTCAGATTTGGTGGGATCATCCTCATCCATGTAACCATCCTTCCTTCTCCTATATATTGAAAGGTTTCTCATGGAAAAGGTTAAGCAAGATTGAATGAAGAATTGGTGAAAGAATTGTGCGAAGAACCCTGCTTGGACATAAGCTTGAAGACTCTATTTGGTCTATCAAGAGGAATTGGATCTTCTTCATGCAAGTACAGAGCAAGTGTGTGTGTTGGAACCAAGAGTCACTGAAAGGAAGATTGCAACATCAAGGCGTTCAGGTTGTATCTTCTACTTTCAATTAATATAATACAACGACATGTCCCTTTCCCATAAAATCACTCTCATTTTATAGCATAACTCCTTGATCATATGCATAAGTTGACATTGAATATACTTTTCTATCTTCACTTTGGTTGGTTTGTGTTGTCTTGGACCCGACGTCACAAGAGCACTGAAGCGAAGCAGGAACAACAGAGACCTAAGGAAGCGATATCAAGGTATGTCACTTATTCATTCTCATTAGTAGATTCAATGACTACAACTTAGGGAGAGAGTCATGTCCTGTCATGTTTTGTTCTAGATCCAAGTGGATCTAGGGAGATCTGTTAGTGTCCGCACCTACCGATTTGTCCGATAACAAAATTGGCGACCATACTGGGGATGCAACCCATTTTTGGTGGTTTTTTCTTGGCCATTTTCTCTTAACCTACCATTTTTCATTCCCATCAATCTCCGAGTCTTAAGGAGACCCTTACAGACTCTCTAGATCCAGAAGTTCCCTCAGAAGTTTTGTCCTCTTTCAAAAATTTGCTTAATTACAGACCTTCTCACACTGCACCCTTCTGTAGCCTGCGAGAACTACTAAAGTTCGCACCCTGTTGTTAATTTAAGTGTGAACTTCTCGCATTCTGCCTGTGTCTAGCCTGAAAATTCCTTGATTCTCACACTGTACTACACTTCCAGCCTGCAAACCCACTTGCAAAAAAAATTGGATGAAGTCTTTTGTGTCCTCAGATGCCCAGATTTGTTTGTGTGTCTAGGAAGAACTTCTATGGCCAGTGATTGAATGTTTCTTGGCTTCAAATCTTGTGAATGATTAAGTTCTTCTTGATCATGTTTTCTCAATTTTTACCTCTTGGCCTTTTCGCAACAAGGGTATAATCTTCGGTTTTGAAATCCGAGTGCTTGTTTGGTTGGGAGCCTTTGATCGGTTTAAAAGTTGAGATCATTTGTTCTTTTCAATTGCTTATTACTTGACAAATTGTTATCCATATGCATTTGAAGAGACAAGTCTTATCAGTTTGTTATTTTTGTCTTCATTGAAAGATTGGTTTAGGTTTTTGTTGTATATTTCTTTTTCATTGGTTGCTTGTTTTTCTTAGTTCCACCCCTGTTGTTTGGTTTCTAACAAAAATTAAAGACATTTTATTTTTTAAGTAACTTTGTATTAAAAAATATTGGCATTCAAGTACTGAAAAAGAATCAATAGGGAATTTGCATTGTTCATGGTTGTTCGATATTACATTTCAAAGAAGATTATACATCGTAGTTTGTATTGTTCCAGAAAACTCCTCTTTCCCTCCTGTAGATAGGATTCATCGAACAAAAATTTGTATGATTCATTCCTATTTATGCATTTTTGGGTTAGAGTCTCACACAACGTCGGTTTCATTTCCGTCTCCCTTTGAGTAACAACAACCTGTAATAATATTGCGCAATTTTAAAATTCAACTAGTAACTTTTTCTAGGACTCTTTTTACAGCAACATTAGCTAGGCTAGAGCTTTGGAATAGGCAGTGAGGCACACTCTCCAAAGCACAAAACACACAATAGTATCTTGTGATAAGGAGTGTCAAATTCCATTTGCATCATTTTGTCCTGGGAATCCCTTCTCACACAAGGGTCAAACCTGAGGTCGCATTGAGATTGGTAGAGTTACTCACCCTGCTTTGTTGATATCGATATAGAGATTGCACGTATTACGGGGGTCACTTGAAGGTATACCCACAATGATGAGTGGAATCCTCTCAAGCTGATTTCGGGATAGATACCCTGCCCTTGCGTGTGGATTGGACTATTGACTGTTCCCCCAGGCATCATTGTTGTTGGTGGTAACCTTAGTAGCCTATCTTCTTAGGGTCTTACACAAGGTGACTGTGAAGGGGCAAGTCTTCACGGTACCTGGAATCGACATTGGACAAACTCACTTGAGATCCTTGAAGGGTATACCCACGATTATGTGTGGGAGCTTGCACCAGGGTGTAAGTCCGTTAAGCAGGTCATCGACGTAAATTTTCCACCCTAGCCTAGCCCCTTCTTATCTCGTCGTCGCGACGTTGAATTTCATCACCAACTAGTGACTTCGGAATTGGAAGGTCTTGTTTTCTTGGTTTTGCTTCCTAGATTTTACTAGCGCATGTTGTTTGTTTACCCAAGTTGGCCATAGAATTTCTTTTGTAAGATTCCAACTCGATCACAATTGACCCTCCACGTCATTCACGTAGAATGCAAGGCCTACCCCCAGAAGATTTGGAAGGTTCCCAACCCTTTCCTACCAACTCACTGGAGGGCTCTCCTCAACAAAGTGAAGTCCAAGACGTCGCCACTCCACAAGTGGAAAGAACTAACTCTTTAGAACAGTTCCAAATTACTAATTCTTGAGAGAACTTCCAACTTCCTACTGACTCTGAGAGACGTATTGTTCGAGTGAATTCTTCCAGAGATCTAGTTGTTCAGTCTTCTGGATCACCAACCGGACCTTTCATAGGACCTGAGGGTCAAGATCCTTTTTGGACTACTGGCATTTTTAGACGGGATTTCTTTGGTTCAGGAGCAGGCGTTGATATCACTGCCACACCTGAGCTGCCCGAAACATCTGATCCAGGCACAATACCTTTTACTACTGCCTATTATTTTCTTGGTACAGACACCCCGCCAGCTGACCATGTCTTGACTCTCCCTCTACAAACGATCGATTACACAATGGTCCCGGATACTACGAATCCTCACACCAGGATTGCAACGGCTGGCCAAGCCCCCATTGGCACACCGCTTTCGCCCAGAAACACCCCACCACTTCCACCTGGATATCATGCGTTGAATGCTTCTATTCTCGCTCCTACACAAATCTCATCCGGGACTCCTGGCGGTTCCACTCCTTCTGGGAACCATCTTCCCAGTTTCATTCTGACACTTCCTCCACCCCCTTTCAGAGGACCTCTTCCATCCACTATCGGAGGAACTAGTCCTAGTGGCAGCATCCTGTCTTTCACACTTAATTACCACATTCCTGTTGGTGGGAAATTTCACTAAGGAGGCCAAATTCAACCCCCTTTTGCAGGACAAATCCCAACTGGGACGCAACCCCTGATTGGAGGGAAACCCCCACTGACCCCCCCCTATGGAAAAAACATACCTCCATCCTTGGCCCAGTATTGGAATTATCTTATACAACATAATCCTCAATCGACTGGGGGGAAACAACCTCAAGCTAGCTTCGTCATACCCCCTAGTACAGGCCAACCATATCCAGGAACGTCTAATCCTATTTGGGGCTCAAATGCTCAACCCCATGCCCCTGTCTAAGGGTACAACCCTATGAATTACTTGCCTCCACACCAACCACCGAATATGCCCGGATCTTCGCATTATATGCAAACTTCTTATGGTCCCACTAGTTTACCGACATGACTCCCTCCCCAAAGTCACTAGTACCCGCATGTGAATAGACAGTTACCTTTCTTATCCAATCTGGACCTCCCGGATATGTCGAGGATTTTAGATGATCCAATCTGTCACTCTCCTCAATGGCCCACCATACCGTCCAAATTACCATCCGACATCCCTAAATTCAATGGAAAACCGGGAGAGGACCCGAACAATCATGTAATGAATTTTCACCTTTGGTGTTCATCCAACTCCTTGATGGATGACTCTATTCGTTTACGCCTTTTTCAGCGAACCCTCACAGGTTCCACCACGAAGTGGTATATCGAGTTACCGCGAGGCTTCTTCACTGACTTCAACACCCTCGCTATAGATTTCCTCACCCACTACCAGTTACCGATTCGCTACGAAACGAGAACCGAGATTTTGAGTTCTTTCAAACAAACCAAAGCCACTCATATCTCTGATCACATTCATGAGTGGCGACGGAGATGATGCCTCATCAAACTCGAACTTCCCAATCAGTTGCTGGCATAATGGTTCACAAAATCATTTGTGAACGACATCGGTCGTGACATCACCATGGGTGGAGTTGTTACAAAAGAATAGGCCATCAGTCGTGCCCAATACCTAGACCACATTTACTCATAGATGGGTACTCTTTACGACTTACTACCTGATGCACCTCGTCCTTTTACATCTACTACTTCAACCACTCCTGCTGCTTCTCATGCAGCGGACGGTGTGATTGGAACCTTCCATGCCCAACCTCATTCCGTCCAAACCTCTAGAAACAACCCCAAATCCATTTCTTCTAATGTTCAAAATGCTCTGTCTCCTACCCCTCCCACCGGCAAGACTTCTGAGGTAAATTCTGTTCAATCTACCCCCGCCGGAAAAAATAGATCCAAAAAATGAAAGGGTAAGACCAAGGAGGATAAAAATAATCCACAAATTGAGAAAACCAAAACACCACCTGTTGACGATAGGGATAAGCGCAAACCCTGATACCCTTGTCTTATCTGTGGTGATGATCACTACACTAAGGATTGTCCATGACAAGCCAAGGTTACTAAGTTCCTTCAAGGGACCACGAAACCACCCACTCCGGCCATATTGTCACAATCTTTCCCTTCTCAACAACATGCCCAATTGGTCATTCATGACCAACCTTCCCCCTCCAATACATCCTATGTCTTAATGTGTACAGGTGATTCAAAGCAGAATGACATCACACTTACCACTCGAGCCAAAGATTATCCTTCCTCCAAAGAGAAGGTTGATGCAATACCTCCTTCGTTAGTCCAACCATCTCCCACGAATCCACCTACCAACGGTCCTCTTCATCTCGAATGACCGAGCCTAGACATAGTTCTTCGCCCTCCTCCAAAGGGTGTCGTTCAGAAATCGGCTTTCAATCCTCATGCACGTGCTGCCCAGAACTATAGTATTGTTGAAGATTTGGCCCAAGCACCATCCGCGATGTCAGCCCTCAAAGTCCTTCAAAGTTGTTCTATACAACAGAAGGCACTATTGAAAGCTATTGGTGGAATTGACCCTACGGATACAAATTTAATAATTTTTTACTTGAAAGATCACATTCCAAGGTTACCCCCTCAAATCGCATTCCAAATACAAGTTATTGTCTCCGACAAAAACATTTGTAGGATAGTTATTGATGAGGGTGCCTCGACATGTGTCATGTCTATTACCTGCTGGAAAGCCATCGGCTCTCCTCCTTTGACTGAATCCCACAACACGCTCAAAGCCTTCAATGGTTCTAGTTTTAAGCCTTACTGTGTCCTCCCTTCGTTGCCTATTACGTTAGAAGGCAAAACGGTCCAAGTTGAAGTGGAGGTCTTTCCTCTCGATTACAACCTTCTACTTGGCCGTAGCTAGATTGATTCCATGCATGCAGTTGTGTCAACTCTCTTCTGGGTCGTTTGTTTCCCACATCAAGGAAAAGTAGTGACTATCGACCAATTAGCCTTCTTCCACTCCGATACACGTACCGACAACGTACCGTTCATTGTAAACCCCCCCGGGATACGAGAACGTTGGTGTGGGTCTTATTAAAGATTCATCGTTAATGGGTACTTCCCCATACCACCACCCAATTATCCACATCCGTTTGTTGCCTCGATCAACATGATCTCCACCTCTGTTCATGGGACCCCCACGTCTTACGACCCATGGATGGTACCCAACCTGGGCGATCATCTTCGTCACAGTGATGAAATGCCTTTGAGTCCGATCGAATCCGCTTATCAAGCCATTCAATCAACAACCCCTGCTACCCCCTCTCTTGGTGATTTATCTCCAGATCCATTCTGGGTCATTTTTCCCATGGATGAGATGATTATGTCTGTTATGTACATGGAAGACACCCCTTGGGACGATGGACATCATCATTCCATCCTCTTCCTAGAACAACACATCATAGAGGGTTACCAACGGATCTTGACCCCGCCGACCATTGTCGTCATTTCTACCATTCTCGAGTCTACACATGATCTGTTCTACGAAGGGAACTTAAGTAACATCTCACCCACCATCCCCCTCAACATATCCATAAAACCTGGAATTGTCGAAAATGTGTATATCAAAGCTTCGTGTTCCCATGACGAAGTTGTCACCTACAAGTCTCTTTTCCAACCGGGTATTGACCCCGAAATTGTGATACATGAGATTAAGACATACCCGGACGCTAAACCCATCCGGCAACGACTTCTTCCGGTCCACCCACGTAAAACAACCGCTATCAAGCTTGAAGTTGAGAAACTTCTTAAGGCTAGCTTCATTTACCCAGTGGTTCTAACCGACTGGGTTTCCAATCTTGTTCCAATTGACAAGAAACAAGGCACAATCCGCATGTGCGTTGATTATAGGGACATTAACAAAGCTTGTCCTAAAGACAACTTTCCTACCCCCTTCGTTGACCAAATCATCGACGATTGTGCCAAAAGAAAAATCTTCTCTCTGATGGATGGTTTCTCCGGATATAATCAAATCAATATCGTACCAACGGACCAACACAAGACCACCTTTATTTGTCCTTGGGGCACTTTCGCCTATCGAAAAATGCCATTTGGTTTAAAGAATGTCGGTGCAACTTTTCAATGTGCTATGTCTTACACCTTTCATGACATAAAGCACATTGTGCAGCCATATCTCGATGACTTACCCACTCATTCCATGTGCCATGTAGATCATCCAATACACCTTCGTGCCATTTTCCTTCGATGTCGGTTTTACCATATATGCTTGAACCCCCACAAATGTGTTTTCTACGTAGAATCTGACCGACCTCTGGGCTTTATTGTTTCATGTCAAGGGACCAGGGTAGATCCTTTGAAGGTCGAGGTGATTCTCAATCTCCCTCCTCCTTCCTCACTTCGCCAGTTACAAAGTTTGCAAGGGAAGGCAAAATTTCTCCGTTGTTTCATCCCAAACTATGGTGAGATAACTCTTGGATTTACGCAACTGCTCAAGAAAGGTTCTGAGTTCATATGGGATACCGCTGCTAACAAAGCTTTTGAAGCTTTTAAAATATCTTTGACACGTACCCCACTACTCTCCCCACCTAACTACAGTCGAGATTATTTCCTTTACCTCGCAGCCTCAGACTATACCATCAATATGGTTCTCGTCCAGGAGGATGATTCTCATGATGAACATGTCATTTATGACTTGAGTCGGAGTCTCATGACTACCGAAACCAAGTATTTAAATGTTGAAAAATTGGCCTTGGCATCCGTCCAAGATGTTTAACATTTCCGGCACTATATCCTCTCTCACAAGACGATGGTAATTTCTAACTGCAACCCTATGCATCACATTCTTACACGCCAATTGCTAGGGGGAAAATACTCCAAATGGATCGTAATACTCCAAGAGTTTGACTTAGAATTCGAACGTGCTAAGTCTAAGAAATCCTTGGTGTTTGCCAAGTTGATATGTGACCTTCCCTGCTCTGAAACGGAAAATGTAGCAGCCGATTAATTACCCAATGAATCCCTTTTCCTGATTAGTTCCGATGACCTTTGGTACGGAGATATCATCATATATCTCTAGACCCAGACTTTCCAGCCCAATTTGTCTAGCACTGACTGCTGTCGAATACGCTACCAAGCCCATCAGTATATCATCCTCGGTGATACTCTTTATCATCGTGGAATTGACTCCGTTTTTCGACGTTGCCTCACATTTGACAAAGCCGAGAAAGCCCTCAATGACTGCCATTCTGGAGCCTGTGGTGGTCACATGTCTGGGTATGCTACTGCCCAGAAGATCTTACGGGCAGGGTATTTTTGGCCTTCTGTATTCAACAATTGTATCGTTGTTGTCCAAAAATGCCACGCTTGCCAGACCTACAACAATAAAATACGATCACACCTTGTGGTCTCTGTTGGTCCCTTTGCGAAATGGGGTATCAATTTCATGACATGTCACCCTCACTTGGCCGGGGGGAATGGATACATTATTGTAGCCGTAGATTATTTTATGAAATGGGCCGAGGTGATGCCAACATTCGACAATACCGGAAGGATTGCAACATTATTCGTATTCAATCACATCATTGCTCGTTTTGGTGTTCCTCAAGCTATCATTACTGATCACGGTAGCCACTTTAGAAACTTCACGATGTCTGAACTCACTGAAAAGTTGGGTCTTCTCCATGAAAACTCAACACCCTATTACCCACAAGCCAACGACCAAGTTGAAGCAATAAACAAGGTCCTCATTACCATTCTTCGACGAATGATAGGGATTCACAAAATGAGTTGGCACACAATGTTGTTTTCAACATTGTGGGATTACCAGATGTCCATTAAGTCTGCTACTGGGTTTACACCATTCCAGTTAGTTTATGGTCTAGAATCCATCTTGTCGATTGAATGTGAGATACCCTCCTTAAAACTAGCCATCGAACTTCTCCCAAACACTTATGCCGAAGAAGAACATATGTTGTATCTTATGCAATTAGACAAAACCCGTCGGGATGCCACCCTAGTTATAGAAGCCTAGAAGAAACGCGTCAAAGCCCAATATGACAAACATGTCAGGCCACGCGTTTTCTCCGAAGGTGATCTCATTCTTCTTTACAAACAAGATCGGGATATGCTAGGAACTAGAAAATTTGAAGCTATGTGGCGAGGTCCTTATATCGTCAGATGAGTTTTGGAGAAAGGAGCTTACGAGTTGGTAGACTACGACGATATCCCTTTGAGTGAACCCAAAAATGGGTTGTACTTAAAGAAGTACTATGCCTAAGATCACCTGTGCATGAGTGCTTGTATTTTATTGTATCATACTTTTTGTGTGTTACTGTAGTATGTTTTTTCATATTTGGTCTCTGCCCTCAACTGCTTATGTTACGTTGTGCTTGGTTTCCAGATGTCAGAGTCTTTGCTACCCCACATTGGCTTCACCAATGGTGCTAGCCGTAGTACTCAAAACCTTGCCTCTGCTGCGTGGGCAATTTATGCACCTACAAATGAACTTATCAGTCTGCGAGGTGTGTGCCTTGGTCATGCGACCAATAATATTGCAGAATATAGCGCCGTCATCAAATTGTTGATTGGTGTTATTTCGCTTAGTATCTGCCACCTGGTTATACGACTCGATTCGTAGCTAGTAGTACTATAGCTAAGTAATGTCTATGCCATTCAAAGTCCTACTTTATTATGGATATATTTACGAATTCACCTCTTGGAACGTTATTTTGATTATATTGAGTATCAACACATTACTAGATGTCTAAATACATTGACTGATGCATTAGCTAACTATGTGTTAGACAGACATTTGGGCCATTTATAAACCAATCACACATTACATGTATAACACAACACAAGATAAGATGGTAAGAGCCGTATATATGTATATAACGATTAAAAGTGTTTACAAAAAGTTTCTATCCAAGGACCAAAATCTCAAAAATATGAAGCCCATGGCTTCTACAAAATAGCGTCACGGATGAAGCTCACGATAACACACAACTGCTCGGGCTACCCTACGAAGTAGTCGACTGATAGACTCGGACATGCCCACAGTATGGCGCTGGTAACGTCTGGGAATCTCCCCAATAGCCATATCTGGGATGTCAGCGGTCAACCCCTCCAAGTTCTGCTCCACTGCCTTGTAATCTTCGGCATCCCATCTCGCTACTGGAGCCGCCTCTCCTTGCCGTTGAATAGGAGATGTTCCTGGAGGTCGATATGGCCCCACATTTGTGTCATCAAAAATAGATTTTTTGATTAGTTCTTGGATAAACACAAAAACATTTCATATGATAAAACTTGCAAAAACATTTAAAAAGAACAAAATGTGTACTTCTTACCTAAATCACCCCACTGAGCATCCTCAGGCAGGGCCAAATCCGGATCCCCTCGGAAATCCAAACCAGCATATGCGTAGTCGTCAATCATCAACATCTGAGGCCGCAACCAGTCGAAAAATGAATCATTATACTTGATGATGGGCCCTGCTACGTGTCAAGCCATGAGGTTGCACCACCTCAACATCCTCAGATCCCGTGGGGCCGGTAAACCCCAATCAACCTGTAGTCTCAGCAGTGGGACCCTCTCGAGGAAGAAGGACACCAAAAGCGATCTGTACCCAAATTGCTTCAAGTTGCCCCTTCTACACTTCGTCAATTGCCTCTTCATACTGCAGAGAACTGCATCTGACCAGTTGAAGACCCGAGGCCCTGTGCACTCTATGGCATATTGGAAGTAGCTCTGGAGAGCCATGTGTGGAGCCACGCTCCCAGCCATGCGTGCACTAGTGAACAAGATGGTTTGCAGGGTCAAGTCTTGGACCCCCCAAATAACAACCTTACCCTTGCTTCTTTCTGCCTCGGGAACACAGTACTGGCAACAATACTCACTCATAGGGAGTCCGCCGCCTCGGCCACCGATCAAGCTAGCATGGTACCCACACCGTGATAACCCTATTAGAAAGTAGACATCCTCGATATCTAGGGTCAACGTATGCACTCCCACATGAAATAACTGTTGGTCCATGTCCCACATATGGACCAGGTATTCCAACAATCTGAGTTGGGCCCTCATGCTCGAAATCCTAAAGAATTTCTAGAGCCCACAGTCTCGGAGGGCAGCGACTGTACCCAAGTCATTCCCGACAATAGCATCATCTTCATCATGTTCTCTTTCTTGCCACTCTAGCATTGTGATGGTCAAACACCTGCACAAGAGCCATGAGAGAAGAGTTAGCAACTTGTTCCAAACTTTTGCATGATTTTTATTGGGCAAAACTTAACTTTAAAATCCATGTTTCGGCCCTTGAAGGTGAGCCTTTGGCACAGTGTGAGATTCTCACAGGTGCCCTAAAGGCCACCTGCGAGAATCCTAGATTCTCGCAGGTCCTGCAAAGCTCGCCTGCGAGAATGCTGGAATGCATAGTGGGGCCCTAAAATGGACTCAAAACCCAAGAAATGGCCAATAAAAACTAAAAATGAACCATGGAAAAGTGATCCGAAATCGGATTCAGAAGCCTGTCAGGGCTTGAAAAATGCTCAAAAATGAAAGTGCTCAGAATCCGAAGAAACCAACACCATTACGTCTGTCTCGTCTTCCTGATTCCGGTGGTATATTTACTTTGTCAAACGGAGTTCGTATGGAGAAGATATCGCATTTTGTCTGAAAAGTCAAACATGCAAAATTTTTTGTTGACTTTGCAGTCCGTACGGACGCTGACGTGGCATGTTCGTACGACGACACCTGGCAGGTCCGTATAGGACACGTGGCAGCACCAGGAGACGACACGTGGTAGGTCCATATAGGACACGTGGCAGCCTCAGGCAGTGACACGTGTCAGGCAGATTTGGCATTTTTGGTGTACGACTGGACCAATCCCGAGGTGACACGTGTCACCACTGAAAGGGTGACACGTGGCACGGGTGACATCAGCAGCTGACGTGGCATGATGACTGGATCGTATGGTGAGATGACGTGGCATGATGACTGGACCGTACGATGAGCTGACGTGGCAGATGACGTGGGCGAATCAACGATGGACACGCGACATATCCTGGTTGGTTGACGTGGACGAATCATCGGTTGACACGTGGCATGCATCGGTTGGATGTAAGGGTGCCACATGGCCCAATCACGGGCTTCCATGTGGCACCCCATTTTTGTCAATTTGGTTATGGTTTCAAAAGTTTTGGGGTCGACCGGATTCGAACCGGTGACCTCTCCCTATGCCAAAGTTTTCGTAATCTCAGACTTGCCACTGCGCCACAAATTGATACTTGTTATGTAAACAAGATAAATATTATTTAAGTTTAAACTAAGTATTGAATGGCGGGGGGTCGGGCCGAGGCTTGACCCCGACCTGCGGTTCCATTGCGTTGGCATATGACCATCCGATATACAACGGTTGGCGCAGTTTAACAAATGTGCACGCGTTTTGTTTAATGGTTTGAACGATTATTACAATGTTAGCCCACGGTTCAATGCAATGCCACATGTGACCAATCACTAGCAGGGGTGTCCTGTGCATAGCCCAAGGGCTAGCGCGTGGCCACATGACGCCATGTGACCTTAATTTAGGTGCGCGCGCCCAACGAAGGGGGCTAAGACCCGATTACAACTATATTATAGTTGCAAAGTGGGTTTTTCAACCACTTTTGGTTTATTTTAATGTAATTAAACTCATTTTTAATGTAATTGGGAGTTATTGGGTGGTTTTTTAGCCTAACTTCTTGGAGGAAGTTGGAGATGGGAAACTACCTTCCCAACTATTTAACCAAGGCCATTTTGAGGCCATGGGGACAATCTTTTGAGAGCATTCAGAGCAGAGATGCTGAGGAGAAGCCAAGTCAAAGCCAGTTTGAGGCAGGGAAGCCGTTGAGGAGGAGATGCTGTCGGACCATTTCTGAGAGCTCCGGATGTCCGTTTCGCGTGCCGTTTTTTGTGCATGGTTCTAGAGATTTGGGAGAACATGACCAGATCAGTCTTGAAGCCATTTGGCATTGTAATGATGTACTATTGAGCTTTCGAACAAAAATAAAGAAGCCTCCCCCACAGAGAAAAGGCCCAGAGACGTAGGCAAAGTTGTGCCGAACTCTGTTATCAACCTGCGTATTATGGTTTGCTGTTTTTCATTGCATTTCAGATCTGCACATTTGTATATGGATGTATAATTCCTTTTCTTCTCTCGTTCTTTCGTTAAGTTTCCCAATGGTCAATTAATTCATGCAAATTAAACTCAACCATAAGTCATTCGAAAAATCCTAACGGATCAAGTGGTATCAGAGCTAGTTGACGTTTGGATTTGAGTTTTGCATGTTAGCCAGGGAAGAGCACATCTCAAGGAGAAAAATGGCATCTACAGGAGGAATTTCTCAAGATGAGAAGGAGTTCAGAGATTCGGTGTTTGCCATGGCCGAGATGGTGAAGGTGTTGTATGAAGACTACTTGGAACGAAAGAGCACGGTTCGAGTGAAAGCTTCAAAGAAGAACAAAGGAAAAGAAGCATTGAAGTAAGTGCCTTCTACATCTGTTTCAGAAAACACATCTGAGGTATGCAGTGAAGGTTACTCATCAAATTTTCCTCATACTCATCAAGTTGGTTTTGGTGAATTCG
>JZKD02S1674003.1:897724-921179 GCA_000966675.3 Picea glauca
CTCCAAAGAAAAGTGAAGATCAACATGGAAGGTATAATGGTCATGTTTTTATTAATTCTCCTTTTGATTATAACAAGCATAATCAAGTAAACCAGAACTTGTGGAAACTTTATCCTTGTACTTATTGTCATTCACCTAAGCATTGTGTTGCCAAGTGTTGGAAGAGACAAACGTTGTACAGGAAACCTATGTCGTCCAGGAAGGAAACACGACGTAAAGGCTCAAGTACACAATGGAAGAAGGAGAAGGGCAAATCGGTCTGGATGCCAAAAACTTAGTGCACGTTTTGCAACAAGAGTGGACATCAAAAGGCTAGTTGTTGGAAGCTTAATCCGGAGCTTCGTCCAAGGAAGGACAAAAGGATTCTGCATGTACCCACGAAGGAGGAAGGATTACCAGCGGAACAAGAGGAACATCGTGAAGGAAAAAGACCAGTCACTTGGTTCTGCCAGAAGTGGATGACTCAGCTTTAGTGTGTTTTGCTTCCACTAATGTAATCATTTTTCAGAGACAAAGAGCAAGCCGGGTGGCCTATCCCGAGCTTGTCGAGTGGTCAGTAGCCTTTTGGGGACCAAAAGGTCTTATTGTGGGGAGGTGTGATTCGAAATCGGATTCAGAAGCCTGTCAGGGCTTGAAAAATGCTCAAAAATGAAAGTGCTCGAAATACGACGAAACCAACACCATTGCGTCCATCTCGTCTTCCTGATTCTGGTGGTATATTTACTTTGTCAAACGGAGTCCGTATGGAGAAGATATCACATTCTATCTGAAAAGTCAAATAGGCAAAAAAATTTGCTGACTGTGCAGTCCGTACAGACGCTGACGTGGCATGTTCGTACGACGACACATGGCAGGTCCATACAGGACACGTGGCAGCACCAGGAAACGACATGTGGCAGGTCCGTACAGGACAAGTGGCAGCCTCAGGCAGTGACACGTGTCAGGCATATTTGGCGTTTTTGGTGTACGACTGGACCAATCCCGAGGTGACACGTGTCACCACTGAAAGGGTGACACATGGCACGGGTGACGTCAGCAACTGACGTGGAATGATGACTAGACCGTACGACGAGCTGACGTGGCATGATGACTGGACCATACAGCGAGCTGACGTGGGCGAATCAACGATGGACACGCGACATATCCTGGTTGGTTGACGTGGATGAATCATCGGTCGACACGTGGCATGCATCGGTTGGATGTAAGGGTGCCACGTGGCCCAATCACGGGCTGCCACGTGGCACCCCGGTTTTTGTCAATTTGGTTATGGTTTCAAAAGTTTTGGGGTCGACCGGATTCGAACCGGTGACCTCTCCCTATGCCAAAGTTTTCGTAATCTCGGACTTGCCACTGCGCCACGAATTGATACTTGTTATGTAAATGGGATAAATATTATTTAAGTTTAAACTAAGTATTGAATGGCGGGGGGTCGGGCCGGGGCTTGACCTCGACCCGCGGTTCCATTGCGTTGGCATATGACCATCCGATATACAATGGTTGGCGCGGTTTAACAAATGTGCGCGCGTTTTGTTTAACGGTTTGAACGATTATTACAATGTTAGCCCACGATTCAATGCAATACCACATGTGACCAATCACTAGCAGGGGTGGCCCGCGCATAGCCCAAGGGCTAGCGCGTGGCCACATGACGCCATGTGACCTTAATTTAGGTGCGCGCGCCCAACGAAGGGGGATAAGGCCCGATTACAACTATATTATAGTTGCAAAGTGGGTTTTTCAACCACTTTTGGTTTATTTTAATGTAATTGGGAGTTATTGGGTGGTTTTTGAGCCTAACTTCTTGGAGGAAGTTGGAGATGGGAAACTACCTTCCCAACTATTTAACCAAGGCCATTTTGAGGCCATGGGGACAAGATTTTGAGAGCATTCAGAGCAAAGATGCTGAGGAGAAGCCAAGTCAAAGCCAGTTTGAGGCAGGGAAGCCGTTGAGGAGGAGATGCTGTCGGACCATTTCTGAGAGCTCCGGACGTCCGTTTCGCGTGCCGTTTTTTGTGCATGGATCTAGAGATCTGGGCGAACATGACCAGATCAGTCTTGAAGCCATTCACCATTGTAATGATGTACTATTGAGATTTCAAACAGAAATAAAGAAGCCTCCCCCACAGAGAAAAGGCTCGGAGACGTAGGCAAAGTTGTGCCGAACTCTGTTATCAACCTGCATATTATGGTTTGTTGTTTTTCATTGCATTTCAGATCTGCACATTTGTATATGGCTGTATAATTCCTTTTCTTCTCTCGTTCTTTCGTTAAGTTTCCCAATGGTCAATTAATTCATGAAAATTAAACTCAACCATAAGTCATTCGAAAAATCCTGACGGATCAAAAAGTTAAAGGATCAAAAGCTTACCTCGTTGGTGGAAATGGTTCTCCGAATGGTCGCTTGTGCCTCCCGCAATCGAGTGAAGAAATTTGAGGGAAAATGAGGTATGTTGGACAAGTTTTGGGCAAAATCACAATGAAATGGTAAAAACGCTTTTTACCCATATTTATTCACTTTTACCATTTTTTTATTGATTTTTATATTATTTTGCTTATAAAACCTAATGCCCTAATGATCTTGTGAGTATGGTTGTCACAGGTATAGCAACTTTGAAATCCGAACAGGGGGGTACGGGTATTTTTTCTTTTTGTCGCATGTATAGTTACTTTTTAGGGTTTTTGTAAGAAAAACCTCAAGCTCAGTCTTCGTTCGTTCTCTCCCTCGAAAATACATGAGAACGTAACCGAGTATACTTTTTCTCGTCTTTTCGTACTCGTGTGGTAACACGAAAACAACGAACCTAAGGGAGTATCCTTCAAGCTCTTTTCACGCTCCATAAAAACGAAAAATATTGCCAAGCGATCTTATTCTCTTCACGCTCGTTAAAGTATCTGAAGAAAACGTTCGATGGGTGATAGTTTATCACTTTTTCGGTCTCGTCAAAATTATTTACGAAAAAGGAACTGGGAGAGTTCTCTTTAAGTGTTTTTCAGACTCTCAAAACATGAAAAACTCTCGAGTTTTCTATCCTTGGACTCATTAAACAAACATCAATAGACCCGTGATGGGACCGAACCACTCCTTCCTAGCGCTCGTTAAATATACTCCAAGGGACTCATCCGAGGGATGAGCTTACATCAACAAGCATATGTCATCCTCCTCAAGCTTGCATAAAAATAAAGAGGTACTCGCCAGAAATGGTGGGGGAAATTTTGGGAAAGGGATGTGTTTTCGTATTCATATTAATGGCAGTAAGCGTCGCTCTTGAACATGACACCCCCTATTCGTCATCTGAATCTGGGTTGAGAAATCCATTTGTCTCTCGTTCGACTTGCTACAAGGTCAGATCTTGGGTCGTCTTTGAGTCAGTGTTGCCAAGTCTTTAGTCATGTCGTTCATATGTTCAAGAGAAGTTTACACGAGCCCTCTATCAAGTCAGCCATCTGCAGTTGTCCATTCTTACTATGTCGGCCTTCCCTGTGTCCATTTCGACTCATATTCATACTTTGTCTCATCTTCAAAATCTGTTACTTATTTCGTGTCAATTATGGGGGATACATCAAGGCCCTCTTGTGACGAGTCTTGTTCCATCGACTCGAACTCATTATCCGAAAATGAGACTTAGAAATCATTTAGTACCTTGGAACCTGGATGCCTTAATGGCAGGTCTCTTCGCTTTCGACAGAGGTTTCACATCATTGATCCCTGATCGAGAGATTCCACCGAGTGCTCGACTTCAGCTCATTCACTCACATTCGTTCGGATTGTACGTCGATACCTTGGGAGTCATTGACATTAATGATGATTTCCCTCGCACTTGTTAACGGTTTTCATCAATGACCGGTAATCAAGTGGTCTCTACCATGTTCGACTTCAACACATGTAATCACATGGTTAGATTCGTACTTTCAGGTGACGGGATTGAAGACCCTAGGTCTCATCTTTTTGATCCAGGTTGCGATGGAGTATGTATGATTTGTGTTGGTTCATAGATCCACTTTGTATGTCATGTGGCTATGTCGTCTTAATTCAATTCTTCTCACATAGATCCACAATGTATTCCTGGTAGCTATGTAGCATTTTTGACGGCATGGATCCATGGTGTATAATTGGTGGCCATGACTTACATTTGTGATTCCATTCATTTGTGATCTGAGCATGGGAATGCCTACCTCAGAACTAGTATTATATTATGCAGATGCTTGATTGTTTATAGGTTTCTGATTAGGTGCGCTCCTGGTTTCTGACACACACATGTAGTTTACAAAGTATTTTGGTCGTCACAGATTCCAGCCTCATACTTTGGGGGGCATTCTGTTACACATGATTTCGGTCACTCTGGTGATGTCTCTAGAAGTAATGTGTTCAGGCTCCCACAAGGACTTTTTGCCTGAGAAAGATGACTGTTGTCTTCTTCCAAAAAACACATTTTTAAGATGAGTTCGTAGGTTGCCTATGTTACAGGGTGCGAGAATCCCTCATTCTCGCAGGCCACCCACACTTAGGGTGCGAACTATTCACAGTCTTCTCCATAGATAGGGTGCGAACCTGTTTTTAAGCTTGGAAAGGAGAAGAGGTCATGAAGGTTCTAGAAGGGGATCTTCTAGAAAATGAGTTGGCATTCGCATGGTTGGCACCTACTGACTTCTCAGATTTGGCGGGATCATCCTCATCCATGTAACCATCCTTCCTTCTCCTATATATTGAAAGGTTTCTCATGGAAAAGGTTAAGCAAGATTGAATGAAGAATTGGTGAAAGAATTGTGTGAAGAACCCTGCTTGGATAGAAGCTTGAAGACTCTATTTGGTCTATCAAGAGGAATTGGATCTTCTTCATGCAAGTATAGAGCAAGTGTGTGTGTTGGAACCAAGAGTCACTGAAAAGAAGCTTGCAACATCAAGGCGTTCAGGTTGTATCTTCTACTTTCAATTAATATAATACATCGACATGTCCCTTTCCCATAAAATCACTCTCATTTTATAACATAACTCCTTGATCATATACATAAGTTGACATTGAACATACTTTTCTATATTCACTTTGGTTGGTTTGTGTTGTCTTGGACCTGACGTCACAAGAGCACCGGAGCGAAGCGGGAACAACAAAGACCTAAGGAAGCAATATCAAGGCATGTCACTTATTCCTTCTCATTAGTAGATTCAATGACTACAACTTAGGGAGAGAGCCATTTTTGAGCTGTAGTTTTGTCATACTTTCCATCATACAAATACACTTATCATTACACCTTCTCCCTGCATTTCGTCAATAATATATTGCTAATTACACCATAAACCTCCATTATCTCTTGTTATTCATCCTCTGTGGTTAATACATAGTTTTCCATATTTTTAGTGATTAAAAGGATGATTATACAATAGTTTTGTCGATGATGGTTTAATCCTATGTTTCTATGTCCAAGAAGCATGTTTTGTACTGTTCAGGTTCTAGTATATGCACTGTCCATGTTCAGGTACCTGTATTGTTCCTATCCGATACTCCAAGTCATACGATACCACAAGGTTCTACAGTCATATGGTACCTGCACAGTCATTCAGTACCCACACTCCATGTCATCGAATACTCTGCAATGATCCGGTACTACCTTTTCATTCATCCGGTACCAACTCTCTGCCTCTTCCGGTACCAACTTCATCCGGTACCAGATTGTGTCTATTCTGGTACTAGCTCCATCTAGTACTACCATCGTGTTGGTCTGGTACCCATAGTCATGAATTTGGTCATCTGGTACTAAACCCCTGGCTACAATATTCTGGTACTAATTTTTCTAATCCGGTATCAACTGTTCTAATCTGGTACCCACTGTGCTAATCCGGTACTAGAAATAATTCAAAATTTTGAAAAGCCTCTAGAGGAAAATCGGGTACATGGGTTTTGTCTACAGCCACGTTTACATATGGACACGTGAGGCAAAATTTGCCCAGATCACACATGTGGACCTCCAGCTCAGGGGGAATGATTATGCTAAAATTATTGAAAAACTGAAACTACCAACTTGCGCCTCGATTTTCGTGCAGATGGAATCAGATCTAGAAATTCTACGAAATTGGTTTTGTCTAGAATATTGAAAATTGAGTAATACGTGAGCAGTTTTTCAAAATTAGAATTGGTTTGGAAGATATGGGTGGGGGACTAACTCGAATCTGCTCAAATTGCAAGAAAACCCAAATTTTTGAGGATTTTATCTAAAATTGTAAATTTGAAATCTAAGCATTGGGATTCGGTCCCATCCACTTATCAATGATTTTTCATGTATAAATAAGCCTCATAGGGCTATGAGAAATCCAATTATCATTATGGGAATTCTTTTGTAATGGATCTTAGGGTGTCATCATGACAATGCCAAGATTGTAAGAGACTTGTAATTTTCTGAGTTTGATGAAATGAAAGAGATGTTGTTCATGTGCATGGTTCAAAGAATTTAAGTGATTTGATTGTCTTCAAGCAACACTCACCTCCTGGGAAGGGCCCCTCAGCATGGGTCAGTGTTGCTATATTATATTTGCTTCGTAGATTAACATTGCATTGTGTGTTTATTTCATTACAAGTCAATCTTAGTTTTGTTATCATTTGAGTTAAAGTTTTGTTAATTTTATGTTGTTGCATTAGATGGATGAATTTGCACTCAAATCACATTTATCAATTGAGTACATTATTACACTTTTAAAGCTTCGAGTCTAGTCTATACTCCTTCCATTACTTATGTGTGCTTATATTTCTGCATATCCTTTCAATGCTCTGTTTCCGTGCCTAATTAATTGTGGACAATGTTCCCTTGCTTCCATGCTTCACTCTCATCTATTTAATCATTCAAACCTCCCTTTGCATCTATCATTTTCAACCATTGATTTTCCATGCTACTCACACATCAAAACCTACTATTCAATTCACATATCCATTCACCTATTCTATGCTGTCCCAAATAGTATAAAACAGAGTTGTTCCATTTTCCATATATATCACCTTTCTCTTCTATATTCACCTCATCTTTCCTCACACGATTTGCTCCTTAGTTGTCAATTTGATTATACAATACAATCAATTAATTACAAGAGCAAATTGTTGCCATCTCTTCCTCATTTTCCGTGTATTAGTTATTGAGTTTAAATGTTGCCTTCATATCTCAATTACACAGAAAACCGCTTCCTTTTCTCATATTCATTCTTTTCCTTTCCATCCCTTTCTCTTTGCTTTACTTTATGGATATATTCATTTGATGAGTGGTTCTGAGTTTAGGATGTGTGATTTTACATTTGCTTAATATTTCTATAGTTTAAGTTTGGATTGCTTTAAGAATTATTTATGTTCTTAGTCAACTTTGTTTTTGCATTGCTTTGTCCTAGTCTACACTTATTTTCGCACTAATTTCCTCTCTTGTTTTTGTTATTGATGAATTCTTTTGTTATCATTTTGTAGGATAGAATTTAATCCTCCCATTTTAGGATAGATCTTTACAATAAATTGTTGATCACATAGTTTTGTTTTAGCATTTCATTTTTCTTGGCTTCTTATTGCAAGTTTGTAGCTTCAAACACCAACAGACAGATTAGAGGTCTAACTCGTGAGATATGGCCTTCCCTCATTGGAATTCTTCCTAAGGTGTAGTTTCTATCGTGAATTTCATTTTTGTTTGCTTGTTTCTTTTATTGCATTTAAGTGTGGATCCACTATAGGAAATAATCATTGAAGGATGGAAAAACCTAAGTAGTCTACTCAAGATTAATCACATGAATATCACCCTGAGTGCATGAAAGACTGTGATCTAAGCCTTTGTAGCACTAAGTTATTCCTACGTCCGAGTGATGAATCCTTAGTGTTAATTTTTTGCAGTGTGGGTTTGAAGATTGTTTTGTCGGCTTTAGATTAGGCTAAACTAGGCTCTAATTCTGCGTTTCCTGCACCTGCACCTCGAAGATTACCAACCTCGGCTGATAATTAAATGTGGGAATTAATAGTGCACATAAATACCCCCAAAAGTCGTGTCCTATCCTGTTTTGTTCTAGATCTAGGTGGATCTAGGGAGATCTGTTAGTGTCCACACCTACCGATTTGTCCGATAACACAGGGCTGATCACTGTGTATATTCCAAGAAGGTTGTTAATCACTTCATTTATGTAGTGTTGTATGTTGATGACATGTTGTTGGTAGGAAATAGCATGGATATTATCAAGGAGGTGAAATCGTAGCTATCCTCCAAATTTGACATGAAGGATCTTGGTGCTTCTAACTTCATTCTGGGAATGGAAATTAAAAGAGATGGTGCTAACTGAAAACTCTGGTTGAATTAGAGAAAATATGTTGAGACGGTATTACAAAGGTTTAATATGCATGGAAGTAAAAAGGTCAAGGTTCCTATTCCTATAGGTGTAAAGTTATCTGCAGATCAGTGTCCCAAGACACGAGAAGAAGAAGAGGACATGTCCCATGTTCCATATGCCAGTGCAGTTGGTAGTTTGATGTATGCAATGGTCTGTACTAGACCAGACATTGCACATGTAGTGGGAGTTTTGAGCAGGTATATGTCAAAACCAGGGAAGGAGCATTGGACAACAACAAAGAGGGTCTTCAGGTATTTGCGTGGCACTACCAATTATGTATTGTGCTACCAAGGAAGACTAGGATTGGACAAAGTGGTGGACATACATGGCTTTGTTGATGCAGACTGGGTTGGAGATCTGGATCACATAATATCTACAAGTGGGTATGTGTTTAACCTATTTGGAGGAGAAATCAGTTGGATGGGCAAAAGACAGGCTGTAGTGGCACTCTCAACTACAAAAGTTGAATACATGGCAACCACTCATGCAAGCAAGGAAGAAGTATGGTTACAGAGATTGTGTTCAGGTATTGGGTTGGTACAACAAGCAGTGAGATTAGATCGTGACGGTAAGAGTGCAATCTTCCTGGCAAAGAACCCAGCTTATCATTCGAAGACAAAGCATATTGATGTTCAGTATCACTTTGTGAGAGACATGGTTGAGGAAAAGAAGGTGTTGCTAGAAAAGGTTGACACTTTGAAGAATGTTGCAGATTTATTGACAAAGTCTGTGAGCACAGAAAAGTTCTCCTGGATTAGAGTAACAATGGGCATTGATGCCCTGGATTGTTGACTATATAACCCTGTGGACCCCTGGATGCAAAGAAAACAACAAGTGGGAGAATGTTGGGTATATGTTATATTCTTTGCATGTGTGTGTGGGCGCATCAGGTTCGACAACTATGGGCGGGTTTTTCTATTTTTAGCGGATTTTTCTAGTTTTAGCGGTTTTTTAAATTAGTCTCGGATTAAGGGATTAAGGTTTTGGTATCTACGGAATACCTAAAAACATTGTATATATTGTATGGTGAATGGTGAAATTTGATATAATGAAAATAAGAGAGGTTTTCCCTGGTTGAGGGTTTCCGGTATAAATCTCTATGTACTATGTGTATGAGCCATTGATTAATTTACGTTTTTCTTAAGAATCTATATGCATTGCTTTAACTCACAGGTTTAAAACTTACAAGTTTAGTATAATATGGTAGGATCGAGGGTGGAAAGTGTCAAGTATGGTAGAGAGAGGAGCATTACCCCTGGGAGGCCCCCTAGTATTACCCCTTTTCCTTGGGTGGTGACAACATGGGACTAGGGCACAAAAGCTTACCACCAAGGTGAAACAAGGAAACTGACACAATTTCCCAAACCCATGATCCATTATCCAACTTCAAGCAAAGATCCGCATCCACATGCCTGCAAAATTAAGTGCAACACTTTGCATGAAAGAAGGTATAACATACCTCATGGTGACAATAGCTTACCATCTCCTATACACTAGGTTGCTTGAATTTGATGATCCTTGGTTGATCCAATTGGGAGGAAAATGAGGGGGGTTGTTAGGCTGCCATTTGTGGACATGTTGATCATCATCATCATGGTGTAGATCATGTTCTCCATTGCGGGCCTTGAGACATGTTCTCCTCCAGCTATCCCTAGGCATGGAGGGGTAACATTTGGCTCCAACATGGGGACATGTGTTGTAACATCCCCACTATAATCTCTAGTTTAATTAATGATTATGTAGATATAATTTGTGGCTATGTCCAAAGCGATGTAATATGCGAATTGTATTTCTATGTTTTAATAATAAAAATGTGATGCCAGCTACTAAGGGGACATGGACAAGAGGTGGGGGTTGAATTAATCCACAAGAGAGGGGAGTGTCTAGGATAATGACCGAGAGGGGTCGAAGGGGGAAATACCCATGTATATTAATATAACCCATTTTTCTAAGCTTGTTAATTGTATATGAACCTTCAAATTCCTGATTGAGTGTTCCCAACGCCAATCATTGAATACATGTAAGTGGGAAGGTATGAGTGGTCACATCCCAAATTTATTGGGAACATGGGGGTTGAGTACAATCAGCTTGGGGAAGAGTGTGAGTCAATAAAGACAAGCCAAAGGGAGGAAATATGTATGGGTGGGGACAACAATTTTACACAATTGAGTTTTGGTGCATGAGGAGCAAGTATAGAGGAAGAAACATAGCTGGAAGTTGGTGCAACCATGGAGGGTGAATTCTAGAGCAAGATGGAGCGTATTGGAGCATATTTGGAGCTAGAAATTGAAGAGCTAGGTTTTAAGGTCTGAAGAGTGAACTCCGATGTGAGTTGCACTAAATCAACAATTGTTTGTTGTTAGTTTCCTGATAGTTTTCCTAGCAGCAAGTTCCCTTGAGTTCCCAGTTGAGAGATTCATGGTTACCTGTGCCAAAGAGACCCTGATAAACAAATGGGGCACCCGAGGGACTGAGATCAGTGAAGGGGTACATTCCTTAGGTTGGGCAGGTTAAGAAGAAGAGAGCTGGTGGAAAACCAGGATAGTTGTAGGAAGATATTAGTGGGTTGTGAGTTTTATGAGCTATGAGTGCACTGTGAGAGACCACCCTCTTTTGTGGATTACTAGTCTTAGCTCAGGGGTGACTGGCTATTGATATTTGGAATAGCCAGCCTATGGTTGGGTGGAACGTTCGTCCCAAGCAACTTCTTGCACAAATGTTTTTATAAGATACACGTTTTATCTTGTTGTTGTGTAAATTTATGTGTTATTGTTCTGCTCGAACTCTGTGTAAATAGGAATGATTTATATTCTACTGTAATGATTTGTTTAGTTTCATTTCATGTTGATTATTAGAATGGGTAGATGCATTTATTTTATGGTTGTAGACAATAGCCAAATCTATTTTAATTCGTAGCTGAAAGCTACAAGAAATTAGTTAACAATAAATGAATTAATTTAGTTAGCAAAATTTTTGTTTTTATGTGTATTATGCATCGTAATGTCCCTCAGATGGGTTGGGGGACATTACATTATGGTACCAGAGCCTCTAGTTCAAACATCGGGCTTGTATGGGCCAAGATGGTTGCAAATTCGTGAAAATAGTTGTTGCAGATTTTGTCTGTGATGGGTTTGGGGAAAAATGGAGATTTTAGAGAGAAATCCCCAATTCCGTGAGTGAAATCTGAGTTTTAATGATTCTGAACTATTTAAGAAGGTTAATGGAGTAGAGCAACAAAGTTGCAGATCAAAATTAGACCCGAAAGGGTCAAAATTCGAGTTTTAATGGTTGCTTGTAGAGTTATAGGCAATTTGGTGAATCAAGGGCCGAGATCATGCTTAATCTCGAGATTGATGATCAAGATTCACTTAAATAAATTTAAGAATTCATAAAGGTTTGAAAATTTGAAAGGTTGATTAGATCAATTACCATGATTAAATTGGGGGTTGTGAAAGAGATCATATCGAAGGTCTATATCAATCACAGAAAAGCCAAAATTTTTCTTAAGTGTTAAAGTTCACCAAGAGAAATCGACGACCAATGGACGGGTTGGCCGAAATGGCGAAGAAGTTGGGTTCAGCCATAAGATATATTTGACCATTGATGGCATAGGTCAACTGAATTTAGAGAAGTATTACGAGTCGGGCAAGAGAAGTTGCAGATGACCGACACATCGATGGTTGGGCATCACTCGATTCGACAAAGTGTTTGGTCATTCAAAAGAATTGGTCGATGGTTGATGGGGGAAAGAGAATGATGATGTCATCATCGATGTGTCATGCCACGTTATCATCCATGTATCATGCCACTTCACCCAATTTGAAACCTCAAGATGACGTGTCATGCCATGTCAGCAGTTGCCACATCAACCAACAGAAGTGGTCGATGGTTGGGTCTGTCGAATTGAAGAAGTGTTTTCGAAAACCATTGGGGGTCATTGATTGTTGATGGGTCGATGGTCGGGCATCGATAGAATTTTTTGGGAGTTCCATTTTCCAACAAAGATCATTGACGACCGATGCCCGATGGCTAGGTCGGTTGGTTTGGAGTTGCGAGCAAGTCGGTCGTCAAGGAGCTGGGTTGATGGTCGGCGGTTGAGTCGACAATTTGGGGAAGTATTATGCGCGCCAAAGTATAACGTCGGTCATAGATGGACAATAGAGAGTAGATAAATGGTCTGGATTTCTTTCGACTTCAGATCGACGGTGCAAATTGCACGTAGGCAAAATTGTTCCACGGTTTAAAAAAAGAAGAAGTCTGGAGCCATTTTCTTATTTTGGCCATAAATAGAGAAAATTACATTAGATGGGGATGAAACTTATGGTTTTTTTTTTGCATAGAGGAGGTCTACAAAAGCGCTAGAGAAGGCCCTTGTCCAATTATGCTTGGATTTGACATAAATTGCAAAATAGTGAATTTTAAAGATTTGGGTCTAGATCATTGACAAAAGTCCATGTTAAGCTGAAACTCTTGGGGAGATTCCAAAAAGTAGTCACATAAATAACCCATTAAGGAAATGAATAAATCCTATGGGGATTGGAATGGGGACACCGAAATAGGACAAAATCCACTATTTCGGGCCTCTTTTTGGGAATTTTTGAGATTTTCAGAGAAGGAAAAGTGACCCTAGATCACAAAACTGGAAAATTATATTTATTCAACTTTTTATATAATCATCAAGACAAACAACTTTGGTGTATTGAAATTTTTACGTAAGTGCACAGATTGAGAGATAGCCAGTTCTGCTAAAATTTTTAAGTCTGGAAAAGGAGTAAAAAATGACAAAGTTGCATATTCTAGATTGTTGTAGTTTTTGACTGGAACATCAGATTGAAATTATGATAGTTTTTATTAATTCCTTGTTTTTATTTTTATCTATGTCTCACTCAAAATTTTCTCTAGTTCTTGACATATTTTCTTCTGCAGTTAATAGAAGTTGGCATTTCAATAAAATTGCACCAGTAGAGAAAATGCACAAAAAATGGGTAAAAATGGTTTTTTCAAGAAGCCATAACTTTCAGATCGGAGCTCATATTTGAGAAATCAAATGGTATTTGGAAAGGTCTTGAGGAGTTGAAGATATTTGTCCACCGAAAAATTTGAATTGAAGAATAAAATCTTCCAGAAATTAATAAATAGATTTCTATAGTAGTAAAAGAGTGGAAATGCAACATGAAATTGTTGTAACTTTTCGCTCATAATTCAGGTTGAGGCATGAGTACAGTCATTGGGAAGATGTTTCAAAGAGGAATGCTTCTAACGAATCAAAATTTGAAATTGATGCAATGTATCCTTTATAAATTAGCAAAGAAATAATTTGTATCCTAATGGATGATATGTTCTATGTTATGCATATCTAACAATAATTATTGCATACACATTTCTTGCATACTTAGAGGTACATAATGAAGATTTAATTATTATATGAGGACTGGAGTTATGGAATATTCTTAGGGATATTATAGCCATGAGCAAGAGGTCAAATGTATGCATGTCGGCACGGGGAATGATGAGACATAATCAAATGGAAGAAGACATATGAAAGAGTTTGCCACTATGAGAAGTTTGCATAAGGAAGTGTGGAGATACAAGGATGATAATGAAAGGATTATGAAGGCTCAAGAAGAGATAATTTAGATATTAAATATGTTGCATAAGCAAGTCAACAAGGATTCTGGCACCAAACAAGCAGCTAGTGCTAGAGAAATATCGACATCAAGATCCCATAGCAAAAGGGATGACCATGGAAATGATAGGAAGTAAATAAGCATGAGAAAGCACCGTCATTCTCCAAGGAAATCCACCAGAAGAACTCATGAAAGTTCAGGTCCAGGGAGTAGTCCAAGTGTGTCTCATGTTTGGAGGCAAAGGAGAAGCCAAGAGGAAGACATCTTATAGGGTGAACTCAGGAAGATTAAGCCACCAAATTTCAATGGTGAGCACAAGAAAGGAGAAGATGTTGAGGCCTGGTTGTTGGAAATGAAGAAAATTTTCCAGCTGCATGATTACCCCTCCCGGGTAGAAGCTAGAATTGCCACCTCCCACTTGCAAGGAAAGGAAACCATGTGGTGGGATCAACTTAAGATGGCCAAGAACCTTGATGAGTAGAGGATCTCATGGAGGTAGTTCAAAGGATATTTCCAAGAGAAATATTTTTCCGAGCATTACTATGAAAGAAAAATAAAAGAATTATTTGAAATCAAGTTGGGAACCATGTCAATGGAGGAATATGAGAAGTGGTTCTTTGAATTGTTGAAGTATGTTGACGTCATCAATGATGAGAAGGTCAAAATCCAAAGGTTTCTAAGTGGGTTACCCTACTTCTGTAGTGACAATATTCATTATGACAACCCAAAAACCTTGGAAGAAACCATAAGAAGAACAAGGCATCTTTATGAGAAAAGCAAAGGAAGGTCAACTTTCCAAAAATCTTGGAATTCCAGGATGAAAGAGAAAAAGGATCAAAGGCATAAAGGTTTTAAGCCACCCTTTTTCAGAAATAATTCCCAAGCAAATCAACAAGGTCAAGCAGCCCAAAATGAGCACAACAATGCAGATTCATTTGGTAAAAGGCCAAGGAAACAACCTGTACAATGTTGGGGATGTGAGGGAAATCACTTATATAGGGACTTCCCTCACAAAGGAGAAAGAATGAGGACGATCCATAACTTTCAAGAGGATGAAACAATGGAATACATGGGAGGAAGCATGCCAAGGATTTACACAACCTTGGACAACAAGCAAGTTGAATATCAATCCCCCGTGATCGAAGTGAAAGGTAAGATTGATAACCAACCCATAGAAATTTTAATTAATTCTAGAGCTAGCCATAGTTACATAAATGCTAACATTGTTGAAATATTTCACTTGAAAAGAAGTAAGAATAAAAAATCTTGGTTAGTTCAGTTAACCACAAGATCTAAGAGAAAGATCCATGAGTTGGTTAAATATTGTTAGATAGACATGAATGGACTTAGCACAAAGATAGATGTAAACATCATACCATTGGGTTCATATGACTATATAATTGGCATGGATTGGTTAGAAAAGCACCACGCTGTCCTAGACTATTACAACAAGACAATCACATGTATTGATGAAGAAGGGCAACCAGGAAAGATTCAAGGCATTCCAAGAGTTGTAGTTGTTAGAGAGATTTCAGCTATGTAGTTGAAGAAGAGTTTTAGGAAAGGATGTCAGATTTTTTCAACCCATCTAGAAGAGGCACCCAAAGACAAAATGGAAAGAATTGAAGACCATCTGGTCTTGAGGGATTTTGAATATGTTTTTAGAGAAATCCCAGGATTTCCACCAAAGGGAGACATTGATTTCTTTATTGATTTGGTGTCAAGATCCACCCTAGTATCCAAGACACCATATAGAATGGGTACCCCAAAATTGAAGGAGTTGCAGATGCAGCTTGAAGAGATGTTAAAGAAGGGGTATATACACCCAATTTTTTCTCCTTGGGGTGCCCCAATTATTTTTGTCAAGAAGAAAGATGGAACGTTGAGGTTATGTATTAGCTTCAGACAATTGAACAAGGTTACCATAAATAACAAATATCATTTGCCAATAATTGATGATTTGTTTGATTAGATGAAAGTTGCAAGGATCTTTTCCAATATTGACTTGAGATCAGGCCATCATCAAGTAAGGATAAAATAAGAATATATCAATAAGACCGCATTTAGGACAAGATATGAGAATTATGAATTCATAGTAGTGCCATTTGGGCTATCAAATGCCACATCAATATTTATGTGTTTGATGAATGGAGTGTTCAGGGAATACCTGGTTAAATTTGTAATTGTGTTCCTAGATGATATCCTCGTCTACTCTAAATCAGAAGAGGAACATGAGCATCATTTAAGAATGGTGTTGCCAGTTTTAAGAGAGCATAGATTGTATGCTAAGCTATGTAAGTGCATCTTTTATCGAAAGAAGATTCATTACTTGGAGCATATAATATCAACAACATGGATATAAGTTGATCCTGAAAAGATAGAGGTCATTAGAGGATGGCTAGTGCCAAAGAATGTGACAGAGTTCAGATCATTCATGGGTCTTGTCGGTTATTACCGAATATTCATAAAAGGGTTCTCAAAGATTACAAGTCCAATCACTTCCTTGCAAAAGAAGGGAGTGAAATTTGAATGGACTTCTAAGTGTGAAGAGAGTTTTCAACATTTGAAAGGAATATTGACAAGTGCACCAATATTGAAGATTGTAGATCCAAATGAAGATTTTTTTGTGTGCACTGATGCATGCAAGGAAGGACTCGGTGGATTTCTCAGTCAAAGGGACCATGTGGTATGCTATGAGTCCAGAAAATTAAAAGAGCATGAGAGGAATTATGCTACACATGAATTGGAGTTAGCAACGATTGTGCATGCATTGAAAATGTGGAGGCATTACCTTATGGGTAAGAAATTCAAGATAAGCACAAACCACTGTGGTTTGAAGCATTTCTTTGGACAACCAACATTAAACGTTAGGAAAACTAGATGGTTGGAATTTCTGAGTGAATATGACTTCAAAATTAAGCATATAAAGGGAAAGGAAAATCAAATGGCCAATGCACTCATGAAGAGATCTCATGAAGTGCATATTGCATCCATCGACATGTACAATATTGATCTGAAGGATCAAATCATTGCAACAACAAATTCATATCAACATTATTTGAAAATAAAAGAAACCTTACAACAACGTAATTTTCAGCAAAATTTTAATAATTATGAGCTGAAAGAGGATTGAATTCTCTTGTACAAAGGTAAGGTGTATGTGTCGAATTCAAATGAGTTGAAAAATGAAATTCTGAAAGAAATGCATAATGTGCCATGTGTCGGGCACCAGGGATATCAGAAGACAATTGCAGCAGTAAGAAGCCAATATTTTGGCCGAGAATGAAGAATGAAGTGGCTAATTACATATCCATATGTCTAGAGTCATGAGTGTCAAAAAGTGAAGACTGAACAAAGGAATACAACAAGTGTTTTACAACCATTTCCCATTCCAGAATGGAAGTGGGAATTTGTCACAGTTGATTTTGTTACCCAATTGCATAGAACAGTGAAGCAACATGATTCCATCACAGTGGTGGTGGATAAATTGACTAAAGCAACACATTTTGTTCGGGTAAGACTACACACAAGACAACAAATATTGTAGATATCTACACGAAAGAAGTTATTAGGCTACATGGAGTGCCTAAGGCAATAGTTTCAAATAGATATACAATGTTTAATTCAAATTTTTGGAAAGGTTTGTTCAAAAGCTTTGGAACAAATCTAAATCTTAGTACATTGTATCATCTAGAGTCATATGGGAAAACACAAAGGACTAACAGGATAATTGAGGAAATGTTTAGAATGTATGTGATGGATCAACCATCAAAGTGGGAAGATTATATTCACTTAGTTGAATTTTCCTACAACAATGGGTATCAGGCTTCATTGAAAATGAGTATGTTTGGGGAATTGTATGGAAGAAAATCTAACACACATGTGAGTTGGGATAATCCAATAGATAGAGCAGTTGTTGGGCCATAATTGTTAAAGGAAATGGAAGAGCAAATGACAAGGATAAAACAAAATTTAAAGATTGCCCAAGATAGGCAGGAAAGTTATGCATACAAGAATAGAGTGTTTAGGGATTTTAAAGTGGGAGAACATGTGTTCTTAAAAGTGAAGGCAAAGAGAAGTTCGCTAAGATTAGGAAGCTGCTCGAAGTTAGCAACAAGATATTGCGGGCCTTTTGAAATATTAGAAAATATAGGGCGAGTTGTATACATTTTAGCATTACCTACATCCATGAGAGTGCATAGTGTATTTCATGTATCATTATTAAATAAATATGTTCCTGACCCTAACCACATAATTGATTGGAATGTGATCCAGGTGGAGCACGAAGGGGATTTTCGGGTGGTACCAGTACACATCCTAGACCGGAAAGTCAAAGTGCTCAGGAACAAAGCCATAAAGATGGTAAAGGTTAGATGGACCTGTTACGATCCTGAAGGTGCTACATGGGAGCATGAATAAAACATGCAGGAAGAGTACCCACACATTTTTGACAATTTTGAATAAGACATAATGCAAAACTCCATTTTGAGTAGAGTTCTCGAACCACATCTCAGAGTCCTAGCCAATTACGTTGGTGATCTTGATAAAAGAATTGCTCATTCCTTGGGTTAGCCTTGATAAACGAACGGTACATCCCTTGGGTTATCCTTGATAAACTAATGGTGCCATCCTTGGGTTGGGGAGTTGAGAGGAACATGAGATTATGGTTGGAGTTGCTGCTGGAGTTGTAAAATTGCATAATTTTTATTTTCTAAGTATTGTGATGTAAATTTCATATATGTATATCGACATAGAGTGCACCGAGGATGGAAAAAAATTGTAGGGGAGAGGGAATGTAACATCCCCACTATAATCTCCAGTTTAATTAATGCTTATGTAGATTTAATGTGTGGCTATGACCAAAGCGATGTAATATGCAAATTGTGTTTCTATGTTTTAATAATAAAAATGTGATGCCAACTACTAAGGGAAGATGGATAAGATATGGGGGCTGAATTAATCCAAAAGAGAGGGAAGGGTCTAGGATAATGGCCAATAGGGGTCCAAGGGGGAAATACCCATGTATATTAATTTAAACCATTTTCCTAAATTTGCTAATTGTATATGAATCTTCCAATTCATGATTGAGTGTTCCCAAAGCCAATCATTGAATACTTGTAAGAGGGTGGGTATGAGTGGTCACATCCCAAAGTTATTAGGCACATGGGGGTTGATTACAATCATCTTAGGGAAGAGTTTGATTCAAGAAAGGCAAGCCAAAGGGAGGAAATTTGTATGGGCGGGGACAACAATTTTACACAATTGAGTTTTGGTGCATGATGAGCAAGTAGAGAGGAAGAAATAGAGCTGGAAGCTGGTGCAACCATGGAGGGCGAATTCTAGAGAAAGATGGAGCGTATTGAAGCATATTTAGAGTCAGAAATTGAAGATCCAGGTTTCCAGGCCTAAAGAGTGAAATCCGGTGTGAGTTTCACTAAATCATCAATTGTTTGTTGTTGGTTTGCTGATAGTTTTCCTAGAAGCAAGTTCCCTTGAGTTCCTAGCTAAGATATTCCTAGTTACCTGTGCCATAGAGACCTTGATAAACGAATGGGATTTGTAAGGGACCAAGATCAGTGAAGGGGTACATTTCTTGGGTTGGGCAGGTCAAGAGGAAGAGAGTTGGTCGAAAATCAGGATAGTTGTAGGAAGATATCAGTGGGTTGTGAGTTTTATGAGTTGTGAGTGGACTGTGATAGATCACCCTCTTTTGTGGATTACTAGCCTCAAATCAAGGGTGAATGGTTGTTGATATTTGGAACAATCGGTCTATGGTTGGGTGGAACGTCTATCCCAAGCAGCTGGTTTCACAAACGTTTTTATAAGATAAGTGTTTTATCTTGTTGTTGTGTAAATTTATGTGTTATTGTTGTGCACAAACTCTGTGTAAATATGAATCATTTGTATGTTGTTGTAAGGAGTTGTTTAGCTGCATTTCATGTTGATTATTAGCCTAGGTAGATGCATCTATTTTATGGTTGTAGACAATAGCCAAATCTATTTTAATTCGTAGTTGAAAGATACAAAAAATTAGTTAACAATAAATGAATTAATTTAGTTATCAAAAAAATCATTTTTATGTGTATTTCGCACCGTAATATCCCTTGGATGGGCTAGGGGACGTTACATGTGCTCACACTAGAACACATGAGAACCTCAACATCTATGGTTTTCCAAGACCTGCAATCCTACACTGAATTCAACCAACAAAGAACTTTAGAAGTATCTGTCGATGGATGTGATCCATCGGCTACAAGTGATAATCAAAATCATGCTAAAAATAAATTTTTCCTTAGCTACAAAATGATAAAGAAAAAATTAAATTTCCTGACATGTATTCATTATATCCAAAAAAGAAATCATCATGTATATGCAAGAAGATGTAACTACACTAGCATGATATGCATGATACAACATATATACATATGCAATGCAAGATGCAAATGCCTAACCTACCTACTCTAATCTATGCTATCTCAAGAATTCAAGTCTCTTCCCCATGATGGGGCTTGAGAAGGGACCCACTAATTGGTAGTGTACACCTCCTTCCCTACAATGTGGATAAGTAGTATGAATCATTGATAGACTTCTTCACAATCTTGTAGAGACCTAGCCAATGTTTCTCAAACTCCTTTCGTGTATTAGGTTGTCCCTTCCTTGTATCCCACTCTAATACCAAATCTCCTTGTTTATAACCCCCTCCTTTAAGGTCAATTGCTTCTTGTATTACCCTGGTATATTTTCTCGAGGGAGGAGGGTGGGATTATGTTTTAAGAACATCATCTTGGATTGGTCTAATCAATAACTCCTTATCATCTTTATTTAATATTTTGACAGAGCCAACTTCCTTATATTTATACTTGTCTAATTGTTGTTGGCAATATTCCTTCTCAGACCATTCTATAGCATCAAAATCCTCTTCTTGGGTGAAAGGAAGGTCATTTGGTAAAAAATCTGGAAGGAATATTCTTAGTTTATGGGTCAAGGTCAATCTCTTCAACATGATTCTTTGCCATAGTCAAGTTGGGTAGGTGAAATTAAGTATCATCATCCACATGTATATTAGCATAGGTCAAATCCATCTGCAAAGTACCACCCAATGTTGCAATAAATTTTGTAGACAAGATAATTCCCCATACATCTGAGACATCTATGACTGCAATGTCCATTAGGAAAACCATCTCGGGATATCAATAGAGGAGAACTTTATGTTCTCTATTACACCATGTGTGGGAATGGCCCTAGATTCAATCCCGCAAACATTTCTATAAGGCATTATGGTTTCCAAACCCAATTGCCTCATTACTTTCAAGGACATGATACTTGCACCTACCCCTGAGTCAAGCATACAGTTTTTCAAGAGTTTATTGTTTAATTGCAATGAGATGAAGAAATGTGGGTGCCCATCATATTGTGGTCTAAAATGATTAGCTTGCAATCTTATAGGAGGATCCACAAGTTCACCTTGTACCTTAAATAACTTATCAACTTTACTTTCATCGAAGGAATCTTGATTATCTCTTTCATAGGTATAGGTACGTTGATCTTTTCCAAGATGTTGTCTATGTCAATATTAAAGTCTATATCACTAGTCTTAAACAAAGTGGGACTAGAAGGATGATTTCTTGTTGGTGGAGGAGAAGGTCCTTATTGAGCAAGCTTAGGGTCATTTGGAGGAGATTGAGGTGCACTTATTCATATTGTATAACTTGTAATTCCTTCTTCCTAATTCTCTCCCTTTAATCCTCATACATTTTGTTTATAATTTCCATTCTATCCCTCCTGGTCGCTTCCCTTTTGCCTTCCTCAATTCGTTAGGTGTGATATTGAGACATACTTGAGGATATATGAAAATAGATGATTTATTGTGTCAAAGACCTTCATTTGATCATGTTACCTATTATTCATTTGGAATTCATGTTCCCAATGTGCATCCCCACAAGGTAAGCACCAAGGAGTCTCATCTACAATGTTCGAGGGGGCTAGAGTGTTGGGAATATTTTGTTCATTTGGAGCTCAAGGTCTCCATGCTTGGATAGGATTTTAAGGTTGCACCCTAAAAGGAGGCTTTGGGGCTTGTTGTTGCACCCTTTCCAAATTGGTGATCATGTTCATCATCAAGGTTTGGTTCTTGGTGAGGTCATTTATAGCCTCCTCAAGTCATGCCCATGGAGCACTAACATATTGAGTGGGCTCAAAATTGTGTACTATCCTTGGTTTGGTATCAACCTTAGCTCCCAGAGCATAGAAAGGTTCTACCTTGCATGATGAAATATTAGCCTAAATTTTTGCAGCCATTTCTTGGGTTTCTTGAATGGTCACTGGACCCTTGTCCTTGAGGAAATACCAAAAGTTCCCTGGGAAAGCCTTGATGTAAAGGAAGAGGAGGTAATATTTCACAGGGTGATGATTTCTAGATATTTTTTGAAGCAACTTCTCAAACTTGGCATCAAATTCTTTCACAGTTTCATTTTCCAACTTCTATTTTAGTAAGTCGCATCAACAACAAATTGGGATCTTCTTTGGTACACCATCTTTAAAAAAAGGTCTCCTCAATTTGATCCATAGTCTTGATACTCTTGTTAGGGAGACTCTCATACCACCTCCTAGCAGCATCGGTAAGAGTGGTTGAGAAAAGTTTCATCAATAAATCCTTAGTGTCATCACTCACGAGATTAAGTTGGAAGAAGGCCTAAAAGCTACTCATATGATCTTCAATAGTAGTCACATCATTACCAGAAAACTTGGGCAACCATTTTTCATACTTAGGAAGCATCTATCGAGGGTATATTGGGATATCAGACATGTCTAAAGGATTGAATATATTGGATACCCATTACTTTTGAGCCATTGTAGGCAAAGTAAGGTTTCCACGAAATAGGGATTTTACTATAAGCGAGTTGTAAGGAACCCTTATTTTGTAGGCCTTAGGAGGGTTAGTATACATCCTTGAACTCTATGGAGTTGCCATATGACCACCCTTAGATTATCAAAGGAAGGTGAGGGAAATTACCCTCAGTGGAGTCACCAAGTAAACTTGTAAGATAAGGGATTTGGGAGAAAGTTTACCAAAGATATGTCATTGAGGAGAATGACTCAATCCTCCTTGGCATTGGTGCCAAGATGTTATCAAGTGATTTGTACTTGTGAAAAGCCAAACCACAAGTCTCAGATCTTGCATAACAATGGAAGATCCTACCACTGTCACCTTAGTAAGAAATTCCCTCATTTTAGTGATGCAATAGGTCCACCACAAGGGAGGCTTCCCTGGTGATCTCAAGGGATCAAAGTAGAAAGTAAAGTAGCCAAGCCTATTGTACCCTCTCTTGATCACCTAAAGAAAGGTCTAGGTCAAGGTAAGAAAAGAGGTATGAAGTTGTTTGAGTACCTTCCCAGAACAAGAACAATTTACAACATATATATATATATATATATATATATATATATATATATATATATATATATATATATATATATATATATATATATA
>JZKD02S1674003.1:921229-940656 GCA_000966675.3 Picea glauca
ATTATTTACAAGTTCAAACATGCAATTAATACCTCTTAAAGACACTAGACAATGTAAGTTGCAATGACTATTGTAAAATTGCGACAATAAACAATGATACGACACAAGTAAATGTTTTACAACAACAACAACAATCAATGCTAAGAAATGCAACAATTGACCATTAAAACTTAACATTTATCCACTAGAACAATATCCAATTATTAGATGTGATTTTTGAATAAGTTAGGCCACCTTTACAAGAGTGTATGTAGAAAATTAAAGTATTATCAAATAGTTGTAGCAACATTTTGTAACAACAACAAATTATCTAATGAGTTTTCCAATGTTAGTGTTAGTTAGGTTAGTCGAATGATTAAGAGAGTTGAAAAAAAGAGTTTGTTGATCAAATTGTCGTGATAAAGATTTAAAACTAATGCCTTTAGAGGGTTATGGAGTCTTATAACAATAAATGCAACCAACATTGAAACCTGATCTAGTTGCAACCAAGAGGTAGGATTCAAATCCCAAGGTGCTAGCACATTAGGACCTTCAGGTTTGAATCTTGAGGAGAAAGGATTTCTAGGGTGCAATCACATTTGGGCCCTAGAAACCTTTTCTCCCTTACTGTAGCTTCAACTAGGTAAAAAATCAAAAGTCTAGAGATAAATCCTAAAGTGCTAGAACTTTAGGGCTTTAGGAGTTTAACACTAGCAAGGAGTCTTTCACAAATTTTGGACAAAATTTACCTTGTGAGAGGAAGTGTAACATCTCCACTATAATCCCCAGTTTAATTAATGCTTAATGTAGATATAATATGTGGCTACGACCAAGTGATGTAATATGCAAATTGTATTTCTTAATGTTAATAATAAAATGTGATACTAGCTACTAAGGGGACATGGACAGAGATGGGGGATGAATTAATCCACAAGAGGGGGGGAGTGTCTAAGAAAATGGTCAAGAGGGGGGTCCAAAGGGGAATTACCCATGTATATTAATTCAACCTATTTTTCCTAAAATTTTCTATTGGTACATGAACCTTCAAATTTTTGATTGAGTGTTCCCAAAGCCAATCATTGAATACATGTAAGAGGGTGGATGTGAGTAGTCACATCCCATAGTTATTAGGAACATAGGGGTTGAGTACAATCAACTTGGGGAAGTGTGTGAGTCAATAAAGGCAATCCAAAGAGAGGAAAATTCGTATGGGTAAATACAACAATTTTTACACAAGGAGTTTTTGTGCATGATGAGCAAGAGGAGAGAAAGAAAGAAAGGTTGGAGCTAGTGCATCCATGGAGGGCTAATTCTAGAGCATGTTGGTGCATATATGGAGCATTTTGGAGATGAATATTGAAGAGAGAGGTTGTCAGGCCTGAAGAGTGGACTCTTGAGCGAGTTTCACTAAAACAACAAGTGTTTGTTGGTAGTTTTCCCGGCAACAAGTTCCCTTGAGTTCCCAGTTGAGAGATTCCTAGTTACCTGTGCCAGAGAGACCTTGATAAACGAATGGGATGATCGTGGTACTGATTTTAGTGAAGGGATACATTCCTTGCGTTGGGAAGGTCAAGAGGAAGAGGGATGGTGGAAAATCGGGATAGTTTTAGGAGAATACCAATGGGTTGTGAGTTTTCTGAGCTGTGAGTGGAAAGTGAGAGACCACCTTCTTTTGTGGATTACTAGCCTCAGCTCAGGGGTAACTGGTTGTTGAGATTTGGAACAATAAGTCTATGGTTCAGTGGAACATCCATCCCAAGCATCTAGTTACACAACTATTGTTAAACGATAAGTGGTTTATCTTGTTTCTGTTTGTATTTATGAGTTAAATTGTTGTGCATGAACTTTGTGTATTTGGAAATAATTTATATGCTACTAAATTGAATTATTAGGCTGCATTAATGCTGATTTTAGCATGTTATAGATGCATCAAGAGAATGGTATCAACCAATAGTCAAATTTGTATGTAATTTGTAGCTATAAGCTATAGGAATTTATTTAGTTGTTAAAATTTTCATTTTTATGAGTATTCTGCATCGTAATGTCCCTCGGTTGGGTTGGGGGACATTACATTATGGTATCAGAGTATCTAGTTCAAACATCAGGCATGTATGGGCTCGAACTAGTGCAAATTTGACAAATTCGTTGTTGTATATTTTGTCTGTGATGAATTTGGGGGGAAATGGTGAAAAATCAGAGAGAAATCCCCAAATTCGTAAGCAATATTCAAGTTTAAATGACTCGGATTTGTTTAAGAGGTTTAATGGAGTGAATCTGCAAAGATGTAGAGTTGAATTTGACTTGGAATGGTCAAATTTTGAGTTTTAATGGTTTTTCTAGAGTTGCAGGCAATTTGGCGAATCAACGACCGATATAATATTTGATCTCAAGATCAAAAACTGAGATTCACTTTCATAAATTTACATTTTTTTAATGTTTCAGTTGTTTTGAAGGTTGAGAAAATTAATGGCGAGGATTCATTTAAGGGGTTTTTGAAATGGATGAGATCAATGGTCAAGGTTCGTCGGTAGAGTTGGGCGAAGTTTGACGAACCAACAGTTCAAATCGTTTCGATTGGAAGATCGATGGTCGAGATCAATCAGAGAAATGTAAAAATTTTTCTATGTGTTAAAATTCACCAAGAGAAATTGTCGATGGTTGATGGTCCGAAATGGCGAAGATTTTGGTTCTGCCAGAGAATATCTCTGACCATCAATGGCCGAAAGTCGAGCGTCGACAAAATCCAATGAAGTAATATCAATTGTCAACAAAAATTTTCGATGGACGATGAGCCGATGGTCAGGCGTCTACCGATTTGGAAATGTGTTCGGGTTGTCCAAGAGAATCGACTGATGGCCGATGAAGGAAAGAGGGTGATTGCATGTCATGCCACATCAACATCCACATGTTGTGCCACATCATCCAAGTTGACACGTCAGGATGACATGTTATGCCACATTAACATCCACATGTTATGCCACATCAATAGTTGCCACATCATCCCAAAAGTGGTCGATGACTGATGATCATGTCAACCAAATTGGGGAAGTGTTTTCAAAATTCAATGGGGATCATCGATCACCGATGGGATGTTGGTCAGGCGTTGACCAAATTGGCGAGGAGTCCCATTTGCCAATGAAAATCATCAATGGCTGACGATTGATGGTTAGGCCAGCCGGTTTAGAGTTGTGTGCAAATTGGTTGTCGGGGAAATGGGTTGAAAATCAATGGTCGAGTCGACAGTTTGGGAAAAGAGTCACGTGAAACCCAAGGAAAGTGTCGATCACCGATCGATCAATGTAGTCAAATCAACAACTAAGATTGCATGCGATCTGAAATAAACGACTTAGATTTTAAGGACTGTTAACTTAGTAAAACAATCAATTTTATGCAAAATTTTGTGGTTTTTGACGATCATTAACTTGCAGGGATTTTTTTAGGGATTAAACGATGTTACAACCAAATTGTTCGCAAAACAAAGCCTGTATGAGAAAGTTATAGCCAAAATAGTAAGGGTAAAATTTTGGCACAACTTCACTTCTAGAGGGCATAACTCCATGCTCAGAAGCCCAATTGGGGGATATGAGAAGTCTATGGAAATATTATGACCCATAGAAGCCAAAAATAGGGCCATAATTGGGTTATAGGTACTTACAAATGTGCAGGAAGAGAAATAAGACACCTGTAGCATGCTTGGATAAATTGAGTAAAACAACCTAAGCTTCTCTGGACCATAACTTTTAGCTCGAAGCTCGGACTTGAGAAAACAAATAGTTGATGGAAAGGTATTGAGGAGTAGAGGAAATTTGTCAACCCAAAATTTTGAATTGGGCATTAAAACTTTCCATAAATTGATAAAGAGATTTCTGTAGCAATAAATGAATGGAAAATTGCATCATGTGGATGTTATAACTTTTCTCTCCGAACTCAGATTGAGGCATGGGTACAACCATTAGAAATATGTTTCAGAGAGAAATGCATCAAGGGAATACAAATTTGAAATAGTGCAATGTTTCCTTTATAAATTGATGAAGAAATAACATGTATTCTAATGGTTGAAATGTTTTATGCTATGCATGTTTCTAACATTAATTATTGCATGCACATTTCTTGTAGAACTAGAGGTACAGGAAGGAAAATTTGGCTCTTATATGAGGACTAGAGTTATGGAATATGCTCATGGATATTACAACCATGAAGAAGATATTATAGTTCTACATGTTAGCATGGGGAATGCTGAGACAGATTCAAATGGAAGAATAGATAGGTAGGAGCCTGTCACTGTGAGAAGCCTGCATAGAGAAGTGCAAAGATATAGAGATGATAATGAAAGAATTATGAAGGCTCAGAAAGAAATATTTCAAAGCTTAAATATGTTGCATAAGCAAGTCAACAAGGACTCTGACACTAAGCAATCAACTAGTTCTAGACAAGTGTTAGCATCTATATTCCATAGCAAGAGGGATGATCATGGAAATGATAGGAAGTCAAGAAGCATGAGTAGGTGCCATCATTCTCAAAAGAAATCCACAATAATGAATCATGCAAGTTATGGGCCAAGAAGAAGCCCAAGTGTGCCTCCTGTCATGAGGTAGAGGAGAAGGCTCGAGGAAAACATCTTGCAAGGTGAACTCAGGAGGATCAAGCCACCAACTTTCATTGGTAAGCATAGGAAGGGAGAAGAGGTCGAGGCCTAACTATTGAAAATGAATAAATATTTCCAGTTGCATGATTACCCCTCATGGGTAGAAGCTAGAATTTCCACCTACAAATTACAAGGAAATGCATCCATGTGGTGGGATCAACTTAAGCAAGCCAAGAACCTGGATGAGAAGAAGATCTCATGGAGGCATTTCAAAGGATATTTCCAAGAGAAATATTTTTATGAGCATTACTATGAACGAAAGATGAAATATTTCTTTCAACTCAAGTTGGGAATCATGGCAATGGACAAATATGAAAATATATTCTTTGAATTACTGAAGTATGTTGACTTCATCAAGAATGAGAAGGTAAAAATACAAAAGTTTGTAAGTGGGTTACCCTCCTTCAATAGTGACAAGATTCAATATGATAACCCCAAAACCTTGGAGGAAACCATAAGGAGAGCAAGACATATTTATGAGCAATGCAGAGGAAGGCCAGTTTTCCAAAAAGCTTGGAATGAAAATATGAAAGGTAAAAAGGATCATAGGCAGAAGGGTTTTAAGCCACTCTTTTTCAATATCAACACCTAAGCGAATCAACAAGGTCAATCAGCCCAAAATGAGCACAATACTGTAGATTCATTTGGGAAAAGGGAAAGACAACAACCTGTGCAATGTTGCAGATGTGAGGGAAAACATTTTCAAAGGGACTTCCCTCACAAAGGAAAAATAATGAAGATTGTCCACAACATTTAGGAAGTTGAAAAAGTGGAAGACATTTGAGGAAACATGCCAATGATTATGCATCCTTGGACAACAAGAAAGATGAATATCAATCCCCCATGATTGAAGTGGAAGGTAAGATTGACAACCAACCCATAGAAATTTTAATTGATTATGGAGCTAGCCATAGTTACATAAATGATAACATTGTTGAAATATTTCACTTGCAAAGGAGTAAGCATAAGAAATATTGGTTAGTTAATTTATCCACAAGGGCTAAGAGAAATATTAATGAGTTGGTTAAATATTGTCTAATATACATGAATGAACTTAGCACAAAGGTAGATGTGAACATCATACCATTGGGTTCATATGATTGTCTAATTGGCATGGATTATTTGGAAAAACACCATGTTGTCTTAGACTGTTACAACAAGACAATCACATGTCTTGATGAGGAAGGGAAACAAGAAAAGGTTCAAGGAATTCCAAGAGTTGTAGTTGTTAGAGAGATTTCAACTACACAGTTCAAAAAGAGTTTCAGGAAGGGACGTCATATTTTTGCAGCCCATATGGAAGAGACAACCAAAGACAGAGTGGCAAGCATTGAAGACCATCCAGTCTTAAAGGATTTTGAAGATGTTTTTAGAGAAATCCCAGGATTGCCACCAAAGAGAGTCATTGATTTCTCTATTGATTTGGTTCCGAGATTTTCCCTAGTGTCCAAGACACCTTACAAAATGGGCACACTAGAATTGAAAGAGTTGCAAATGCAACTTGAAGAATTGTTAAAGAAGGGGTATATACACCCAAGTGTGTCACCTTGGGTAGCCCCAATTATTTTTGTGAATAAGAAAGATAGAACCTTAAGAATACGTATTGATTTCAGACAACTAAATAAAGTCACCATAAAGAACAAGTATCATTTTCCAAGAATTGACGATTTGTTTGATCACCTGAAAGGTGCAAGAATATTTTCCAAGGTTGACTTGAGATCAGGCTATCATTAAGTGATGATAAAGGAAGAAGACATTGAAAATACAACATTAAGGACAAGATACGTGCATTATGAATTCACAGTAGTTCCATTTGGACTATCAAATGCCCCGAACAAGTTTTATGTTCCTAATGAATGGAGTGTTCAGGGAGTATCTGGACAAGTTTGTAATTGTGTTCCTAGATGATATACTCATCTACTCTAAGTCAGAAGAGGAACATGAGAAACATTTAAGAATGGTGTTGCAAGTTTTAAGGGAGAATAAATTGTATGCTAAGCTAAGTAAGTGCATCTTTTACCAAAAGAAGATTCACTACTTGGGGCATATAATTTCAGCAGCAGGGATAGAAGATGGCCAATGCTAAGAAATGTCACAAAGGTTAGGTCATTCGTGGGTCTTTTCGACTATTATCAAAGATTCATAAAAGTATTTTCAAAGATTGCAAGTCCAATCACTTCTTTGCAAAAGAAGGGAGTGAAGTTCAAATGGACTTCCAAGTGTGAAGAGAGTTTTCAACAATTGAAGGAAATGCAGACAAGTGGTGCCAATATTGAAGATTTCATATCAAGTTGAAGATGTTTTTGTGTGCACTGATGCATGCAAGGAAGGGATTGGTGGATTCCTTAGCCAAAAAGATCATGTGGTATGCGATGAGTCCATAAAATTAAAAGAGCATAAGAAGAATTATGCTCCCCATGATATAAAGTTAGCAACAATTGTACATGCATTAAAAATGTGGGTACATTACCTCATGGGTAAGAAATTTAAGCTAAGAATAGACCACTGTGGTCTGAAAAATTTGTTTGGACAACCAAAACTAAATTCTAGAAAAACTATATCGCTCGAATTTATCAGTGAATATGACTTTGAATTTAGGAATATGAAAGGAAAGGAGAATTAAATGGCTGATGCACTAGAGCTCATGAAGTGTGTTATCCCCAATTTCTAGGGAAAACTAAGGAGATGATGTCTCGAGGCCTTCATGTTGCAGGCATGGAGTACCAAGAGACAAATGAATGACAACGTCCACATGCACAGACATAGACCCACTTAACCACTACACATCCTAGATTTGTCACGATGGAATTCACCACATTAGCCTAATTTTGAAAGACAATGGGTATTTATCCAAGAGGTATAAGTCAGGTATCATGGTAAGTATGACTTTAATACTTGAGGCATTTGGATATGTTTCATTTAAAGCTACTTTTGATTATAAAATGTTTTCTTGGAAATTATGCTCTTTTCCCCGTTTCACCTTGGTGGTTGACGTTGCGCCATAGTAAGTGGTCACCCTTGGTGATGGATTTACTATTGGGAGGTCCCCTTGATGAGTCATCATTCCATTCCCGATCATACTTATCACTTTTCACATTTCATACTTTCACCTCCTTATCTTTCGGGATTTTTGGGTGTACTAACCCAAGAAGGGATTATACCTCATTTCATGGGAAGAAGGGGCTGAAGGCCCAGAGGGAATGTAACTGGAAAAAGATAAAAGACAAAAATATATAACCTTCTAGATGCTTTCCAAAATATTTCTTGAGCACATTGAAATGACTCTCCTAAAAGATCAAATACCTGCAAAAAAAAATACACATTTATAAAAATGTCCCACTTGTTGAGGGATCTACACAAGCACGTTACAAGCTTTTCTTTACCCCTATGGAAATTTTTGTACCTCTCCCTTCAAGTGCAATTGTGGTACTGCCCCCAAAGTTTTATGTCATCCATTGGGAGTACCCAGTCGTTCTTGACCCTAATTAATTAATGGCAAATAAATGGGCTTGGAAAAAGGATGCATTGAAAGCAAAGGTGCAATACACCCTCTATAAAGGCACCCATAGATGAGACAATATGAATCCTTGCATGTCATGAACCCCATGCCCAAAAGTATTACCCCTCATCCACTTCATATTCTCCACATTACTTAGAGAGGGTCCACCTAGGAAACAATCCTTGACTCAAGGAATGATTCACCCAATAGGCCACCTTGTCAACCCTCCCATACCTAAACTTGGAAAATTGCATAGGGTCTTTGAGCACTTGTTTAATTTGATAAGGTAGTTTTTTATGCACATGTTTAGGTGGCTCTTGTATTAAATGTGATTTTATTTTCCAGGATGATTTGAATTGATATCCTTGGAGGGCGCACTTGTTTGTCTTTGCAGAACCTTGTTGATGGACATGTTGGAGGAATAAGCCTAGCTTGGGCCTTCATTGGGGAAGGAAGCCCACATGTTGGATGCCATAAATCACACCTTGGGACCAACTAGATGATGGAAGTTTCCTTTGGAGGCAAGAGAGGACACCTTGGATAATGACACCTAGCCTTCTTCCATCCCAACATCTTGCTTGGGAGCTCTTACACCACTCTTCTAGGCTTGACATCTTGTTTTGGGGCTAGGGCATGTGGTGGTTGATGGAAACTTGACACTTTTGGATGGGATGAACCCTTGCATTGTGGAGGAGACATTTATCTTGAGGACATATGGCCTTTGGAGGGATAGTGCTTTCTCCTACAACCCCAATGACTTCACCAAAGTGCCAAAACATCACCCTTTAGGGAGATGACGTCATATTTTAGGGTTTCTTCATGTGCAAATTAAATTTTATTTTATTAAGGGGAAAAGTAAAGGAGGTTGGCCTCCTTACTTTGTGGTTTACCCTAATTTTATGTGGACAAACAAATTTTAGAGCTCTTCCATAAATAAAGACCAAAATCATTTGATTTTATTATAGCTCTCTCATGTGAGAGAGACTACTTGGCTGAAATTTGCGCCCTACTTGGGCAATTTGGACTATCTCTCTCTTGTGAAACTATATTATGGTTTTTATCTTGGTATATTGTGGAGCTAAGGTGGCGCACACCTCTTGGAGGCTTGAATTCATGCTTTGGATGGATATTGCTTGGTAACCTAGGGTTTGTTCATGTTATTTGTGGAATTGGTAAGGAAATTTCTGCATTTAGTTGGTGTTTTCTTCTAGTTTCATTGATATTCTTGTCTTAAACCCTTGGAGGAGTATAAGTGCATACACCCTCCACCAAGGTCCATTTTATTTTCAATTTGATAAGCCATTTTTTACAAGGTTGCCAGGAGGAGGAAAAGGGTTTACACCCTCCTAACCTTAGTTTTTTTTGCATGCTCTAGGGAGTAGAAGGGCCTAAAACCCTAGAGATAGTGTGGATATAGCTCTCATATCCAAGACTCCATTTACCCAATAGATACAAAGCACTGATCTAAAAATTGCATTGGATAAATAAATTACTTGCATTGGAATGCGTGATTTTACGAGATACTCAAATTGTTTGAAGTGGAATAAATTTTATATGTTATTAGCCTCTTTGAGCCTCCAGGGCATCATCTTTGTCCAAGTATTTATTGCTTCTGTAATAATATTGTGCAACATCCATTAGGGCTGCATCAAAACACTCTTAAAACCCTTACTTTACTCACTAATCTACCATAAGAATTTACTTGCAAGTTGTCATTGATAGTCTAGTTGATATTGGCTAATTGTTGGGAAAGTTGTTTGTTGATTTCTTTGGGTAGATTTTACTGTTGTTGCAATATTTTGATAAAGACATAAGGCTGTCATAATATCTATTCAATAACATTACTTAACAACCTTACTTTATCACTGAAGTCTTTCTCTATCTTACTTGAGTTATACTAGTCAATGCTAGCTTAATCTCTTGCACCTATACTTGACAGTCAATGAAATATTTAGAAGCTTTTATTACCATTTACTTGCTGATTTATATCATTTTTTACTTCTTTTATATAGGACAAAAAGCTTCACGTTCTTGTCCATTTTTATATTGGGCTTGTTTACTTGTCTTTTCTCTTGTCTCGGGCATGTACAATTCTCTTATGCAGGTAATCAAGGCTTTAGCAACTATTTACCATAACCAAGACTCATTTCCAAGCCATCTTTCATCTCTTATCTTGAATTATAGGGGCATCACCTTCCAACATTACACTTTCCACCTCATTTCCCCCTAGGGTCACCCAAGATATCCCCCTTGTGTAGGATTTCTCTTTCACTAAAGAGAGGGGAGTATCTATATAAGGTGATAGTGGGTAGGTATTCCCAGTGGGTAGGTTTTCCCAACCTACAACTTGTGCGATAACAAAGTGCATGTTGCAACCATCAATAAGTACATGACAGATCTGAAAAATAAAATTATTGCAGCTACAAATTCAGATCAACGATATCTAAAAATTAAAGAAACATTACAACAAGATAATATTCAACAAAAAATCATTTTTTATGATCTAAAAGAAGATGGAATTCTCATGTACAAAGGCAAGGTATATGTGCTTAATTCCAATGAGCTGAAAAATGCAATGTTTAAGGAAATGCATAATGTGTGATATCTTGGGCACCCAGGATATTAGAATACAATTGTAGTTGTTGAGAAGCCAATTCCTTTGGTGGAACGAAGAAAGAAGTGGATAATTACATATCCATATGTATATAATTCCAAAAAGTGAAGACAAAGAATATACATCCAATAGGTTTGCTACAACCATTTCCCATTCCGGAATGGAAGTGGGAAGTTGTTACAATGGATTTTATTATTAAGCTACCCATAAGAGTGAAGAAAAATGATTGTATCATGGTGGTGGTGGATAAATTGACTAAGGCAACACATTTTATTTAGGTGAAGACAACACACAAGACAACAAATATTGCAAAGATCTACATGAAAGAAGTTGCCAGGGTACATGGAGTGCCTAAGGCAATAGTTTCAGACAGAGATCCAAAGTTCACATCAAATTTTTGGAAAGGTTTGTTCAAAGGATTTGGGACAAATTTAAATCTCAGTACATCGTATCACCCAGAGTAAGATGGGAAAACAAAGAGGACTAACAAAATAATTGAGGGCATGCTTAGAATGCATGTGATGGATCAACCATCAAAATGGGAGGATTATATTCATTTAATTGATTTTTTTTACAAAAATGAGTATCATGCCTCATTGAAAATGAGTCTGTTTGAAGAATTGTATGGCAGAAAGTGTAACACACTAGTGAGCGGTATAATCGAGCAGACATAACAATTGTTGGGCTAGATTTTTTAAAGGAAATAGAAGAATAAATGACAAAGATAAAGCATAATTTAAAGGTTTTCCAGGATAGGTAGAAAATCTATGTAGACAAGAATAGAGTGTTTAGATATTTTAAAGTGGGAGAACATGTGTTTTTAAAAGTGAAGGAGAAAAGAAGTTCGCTAAGATTAGGAAGTTGTCCAAAGTTGGCAGTGAGATATTGTGGGCCTTTTGAAATATTAGAAAATATAGGGATAATTGCATACATGCTAGCATTACCTGCATCCATGAGAGTGCATAATGTATTTCATGTGTCATTATTAAAGAAATATGTGCCTGACCCTAACCACATAATTGATTGGAATGTGATCCAGGTGGAGCACGAAGGGGATTTCCCGGTGGAACTAGTATGCATCATGGATTGGAAAGTCAAAGTGCTAAGAAACAAGGCCACAAGGATGGTAAAGATTCAATGGACTTGTTACGGTCTTGAATATGCTACATGGGAGCATGAAGAAAACATGTGGGAAGAATACCCACAATGTTTTGACAATTTTGAACAAAACAAAAGGAAAGACTCTATTTTGAGGAGCTAGGGTTCCATAACCACATCTCAGAGTCCCAACCAATTGCGTTGGGGTCCCTGATAAAATAATGGCACATTCCTTGGGTTAATCTGGATAAAAAAATGGTACATTCCTTGGATTATCCCTGATAAACAAATGGTGCATTCCTTGGGTCAACAGGTTGAGAGGAATATGATATTATTGTTGGAACTATTGATGGAGTTGTAAATTGCAGAATTGTATTGTGATGTAAATTTTCATATATGTATATCAACATAGTGTACAATGAGGACGATGCACAATTTTTGGGGAGGGGGAATGTAGCATCCCCACTATAATATCTAGTTTAATTAATGCTTAATGTAGATATAACATGTGGTTATGACCAATCGATGTAATATGCAAATTGTATTTCTGAATGTTAATAATAAAATGTGATGCCAGCTGCTAAGAGGACATGGACAAATATGGGGGATTAATTAATCCACAAGAGGGGGGGAGTGTCTAAGTAAATGGTTAAGAGGGGGGTCCAAGGGGGAACTACCCATGTCTATTAATTCAACCCATTTTCCCTAAACTTTTCTATTGGTATATGAACCTTCCAATTTTTGATTGAGTGTTCCCAAAGCCAATCATTGAATACATGTAAGAGGGTGGGTGTGAGTAGACACATCCCATAATTATTGGGCACATGGGGGTTGAATACAATAAGCTTGGGTAAGTGTGTGAGCCAAGAAAGGCAAGCCAAAGAGAGGAAAATTTGTATGGTTAGCTACAACAATTTTTACGCAAGGAGTTTTTGTGCATGAGGAGCAAGGGGAGAGAAAGAAAGAGAGCTTGGAGCTGGTGCATCCATGGATGGAAAATTATAGAGCATGCTGGAGAATATTTGGACAATTTTGGAGCTAAATACTAAATATCCAGGTTGTTAGGCCTGAAGAGTGGACTCTTGAGTGAGTCGCACTAAAACAATAAGTATTTGTTCGTGTGTGCTGGTAGTTTTTCCAGCAACAAGTTCCCTTTAGTTCACAACTAAGAGATTCCTAGTTACCCATGCTAGAGAGACTCTAATAAATGAATTGGATGCCCGAGAGATTGAGTTCAGTGAAGGGGTACATTCCTTGGGTTGGGTAGGTCAAGAGGAAGAGAGCTGGTGGAAAATCAGGATAGTTGTAGGAGAATACCAATGGGTTGTGAGTTTTCTGAGCTGTGAGTGGACAATGAGAGACCACCCTCTTTTGTGGATTACTAGCCTCAGCTTGGGGGTGACTATATGTTGAGATATGGAACAATTAGTCTATTGTTGGGTGGAATGTTCGTCCCAAGCAACTGGTTGCACAACTATTATTAAAAGATAAGTGTTTTATCTTGTTTTTGTTTGTATTTATGAGTTAAATTGTTGTGCATGAACTTTGTGTATTTGGAAATAATTTATATGTTTTTGTGTTGAATTATTAGGCTACATTCATGTTGATTTTATCATGTTGTAGATGCATTGAGAGAATGGTATCAAATACTTGTCAAATTTGTATGTAATTCGTAGTTGTAAGCTACATGAATTTATTTAGCTGTTAAAATTTTCGTTTTTATGAGTATTTTGCACTGCAATGTCCCTCAGACGGGATGGGGGATATTATAGGAATAATCACTTATGTTCCTCTCTTAGGGTTTCATCAAGCAAGACATCTAGCATGAAATAACAATTTTACCATGAAACATAATAGCATAGAAATAAAATTGCAGAAAAATTCACTTACTTCACCAAGATACCATGAGATAAAACCACAATTTGCAGAAAATTCCATCCAAAATTAGCAAAGATCATCCACAATTGATCCTCCAGGCATAGCACATGAGTAGAAAAGAGATAGTAACCCCAAAAGGGTGAAAATTTCATAAGTATCTCTCACAAAGGTGAGAAGTGATGATCATAAAATGAAAATGAGGCTTGCCCTTTTTATATGAGGCAACCTCAACATAGTTTGTCCATGCAATTTGTCAACAACATAAAGTAAGTGGGGCCAACCCCTTAATTTTCCTCTAACAATATTCCAAAATACCCAAATACACAAAAAATCCCTAAAATGGCTGATGTCATGTGCTAGAAGGATGGCATCATGCTAGGAGATGGTGACATCTTGCCTCCAAAGGAAAACATTGGGCCTCTAGAGGCCATGTGGCATCCTTCGAGGGTGAAAGAGTGTGAAGTGAGGCGTCTCCTCAGCCAAATCCATGCCAATCATCTTCAGTACCCATCCATCCATCCATCAAAACCCTAGCCAAAAGATGATGTCAAGGGATATAAGTTGATGTCAAGGGCCTCCAAAAGCAATGTCCAAGGCTAAGAGGCATGCAATTGCATCTCGAAGTGATGTCTAAACACATGCTACTACAACATACTCCATCCTCTGTGCATAAAATCCATAGGGAAATCTATCCATCCCGTGGAGATTTCATCCCATATATGTGGCATAATGACCATAAATGCTCAAACCAAACCCATATATCCATCATCCAAGGTCTTGAGAATGTGAGAGCCACTGTCTGAGGGTGGTGAGTAACTGGATGAACCAATGCTCTCCATCACACGTGCCAAATTCCTGAAATAAAGGCACAATGTCCTGGGTACAAGCCCAAGACGTCCCTTAAGAGCCATGTCAGGGGAATTCAAGATAAGCCAAAGCATAAAACATGGTTTGCCAAAGTTCATGAGAAACATCGATCCTTAAAACATGCAAAATAAGTTGCAACTTAGGATATAAGCCACATAAGGTAATTCACCTCAGTATCCCCTTAAAGGATCACACTAGCCTAAGACCTTATGTGAGTTATCAAGTTTGAGTATGAGAGGGTATTCATCCAACCATATTACGTGTGCTAGATAGACATAAAAAAAATAACCTAGGTAGAGGGATAGGTCCCGAGAGTGACAAGGGAAAGTAAAATCCCACCAAGAGTAAGCGTGAAAGTGATACGGTTCAGGGGTTACTTCATGGCTTATGGTATTAATCCATATCTATGAGCACCTTTCTGGAGGGTTGACTTTCTCTTGGGTTACCCAATATTTGTGTGCCACCTTTTTCCAAACCCATTTATGAGCCATGTTTCCAATCCTTGCTTCTTATATCATATTTACTAGTCCCCTTTAAAGGTTTCAGAATTTAGCATTACTTTTTTGGGACTAGGGAGAGCACTAAATGAGTAGAGCTCAAGTTGGAACAACTTTTGGTGGTCCTGCTTTGCTATGTTCACTTTATTTTCTAGCATCATTTTCTTATACTTTTATAGCAGATGTTGAACAACTTTTCAGTTGTCATCCCCTCTCCTCATGAGAGAATGGACCATAATTGAAGTTTGGTATAATATGATAGGATTGAGGGTGGAAAGTGTCAAGTATGGTTGGGAGTGGAGCGTTACCCTTGGGATGCCCCCTGAGTATTACCCATTTTCCCTGGTGGTGGCAACACGAGACTACGATACAAAAGATGACTACCAAGGTGAAACAAGGAAACTAACACAATTTCCCAAACCCATTCTCCATTATCCAACTTCAACCAAAGATCCTCATCCACATGCTCAACAAATTAAGTGTAACACTTTGCATGAAATAAGGACGAACATGCCTCATGGTGAAAATAGCTTATCATCTCCCATACTCTAGGTTGCTTGAATGTGATGAGCCTTGATTGATCCAACTGGGAGGAAAATGAGGGGGGTTGTTGGGTTTCCATTTGTGGACATGTTGATCATCATCATCATGGTGTAGATCAAGTTCTCCATTGCGGGCCTTGAGACATGATCTTTTCCATTAACCCCTAGGCATGGGGTGGTAACCGTTCTCTAACAATAATCTTCTAGGGTAAGGTCCTTTATTCTGTGGAGGTGTTATATCAAATTCAATATGCTTATGAAGGTCTCAAGATCATAACAAAAATTAATGTGCAAAGGAATATCACTCCTCTTGACATTGAAGAACAAGCCTTGGGGTTTCTTGATGAAGCATCACATGGGAATCCAAAGTTGAGTGGGGCCACAAAAATTTTCTTTTTCTCTCATAACCATTGGATTTATTTCACTTTTGGTAGAGGTAGAAACAACATGGAATAACTTAACACAATTTTAAATTTGATCATAATAGTAGTGGATAAGGGCATTGGTGAGATGAAAAACTTGGATAATTCAATTTGGTGATTGGATGGATGAATGGAGACTTTCAGAGCCAAAATATCAGTTCATCCCATCTCATTTCCCAGATTAGAGCGTAAGTGGTGTTTTCTTCTTCATGTGTAACCATATCTTATCTGATTATATATATTACCACACGAGCTTTCCAAGAAGGAAGATGATGGTCAAGAAGGTGTTTTTTATCTAACTAATATTAAACACGAGGTTTCCTCTTCTCTACCTCAACATCAATGGTTTGTTTAAATATTTGTAGGAGGATATGTTATGGCTGGTTATGAGACTTAGTGACAGTTTGAGAGATGATTGGATTATGGTCTTTTGACATGATCAAAATGATGTTATAGTCTTTCCTACTTTATGTGGTTGTTGGTCTTTTGCAACTTTTTGAAAATTTGGTTTATGATGTATATGATTTTCTAGTTATGTGTTTATAAGTCTTAATATTATGAAAACTTTCAAATTTGATCCTTTTAGTTAAGCTTTTAGACATGTTGTTGAGTCCTCAAAACATAATCTTTTTTGCCACTTCGCCATCTTAAACTTCTGCCCTAAACCTATACTTATGAACAACCTTATATCATATTTTACCCCTTTTTTCCATGAATATCTTGCTCATCTACATAATTTTTGTATTGAAGAATATTAGAGGTAAATTGTTCATTCTAAGCACTTTTTTGTTCTTCCTTATGCAATTTGATTTAATTAGTTTTTACTTTTCACGAGTTGCTAAAAAGTATTTGATTTTGTAGCAACTCAAATACAGTTCCGTAGCCACTAAATTGTTTCTACAACATAATCATTGTTCCACAGGGTCGCACACACTCTAGGTTGGGATCCTAACTTGTAGAAGATGCCAAATCAACACCTGAATCTTACCCACCTATAAAATCATGCCAAGAGTCCTCGAAGTCAGTGCACAAGACAAGTCAAAGCTACAATCAACACATGAACAAATGGAAAACCATGCAAGCTGGATCCACGCCAAATCAACATGAGGTGGAAACAATATTGAATGAGATAAATTCATGCAACATGTCATGAATTTCTCCATACGTGGGTTGATAAAGTGCATTTCATACAACTATGAATATTCCATATCTGAATTTCAAACCCATTCCAGAATACCATAGGAAGTTTTGCGGTGTCAACTATGAGTAGATGAAGGAGAATCTCAAAAATTGGGGACATGGGTTTTGTGAAAAATGATCCCATTTAGGTGGCGCAAGAAGAATTCTAAAAAACGAAAAATATCTAGGTGATATGGACAATTCTCTAAACTAGATTTTCCCAAATATGTTGTTGCGGTCGGCTTGAGAATCCGTGAGACTTGGATCTATATGATCTTGATTGTAATGTATAAATATGGGTTATCAAACCTTAATAAAGACACATAGAATGTTATTGATATTAGACTGCTGCAAAACTCATATTTCCATTTGAATTAATAGAAGTTCTTGTTACTGTGCACATACATGAGTTATATGTTTTGAGTTTACAAAGTTCAGTTTTATGCGTTCTTTCCTAGTAGCGTTCCTCAAGCAATGATGGTCCCATGAGGAGGAGTGCACTGCTCATTTACTTTACTATTGGTATTGCTTTGTTATTAAGTTGTGTGATTTATATTTACGGTTATTTCATTTTCTGTAAATTCATTTATTTATGTTTACATAAGGAAACTAACAGAACAAACATTAATTGAATAAATGATTGTTATTTCGGTAACAAGAACTCTCATTGATCTAAATGATTGAAATATTGTATTTAATGATCCAATATATTGATTATCTTAAGTGTCTAGAATTATTCATGTGTCTTTATTAAGCTATTTCTTCATCATTAGAAATTACTTTGTTCTTTCTGTAGTTGAACATAAACTACGTTTCTGCAGCTAAACAACGAACAATTTTCCTTTTTGCATAAGTAGATAGAATATAGGATAATACATGCATATATTTTGCATGCACTTCATCAGTTTATGAACCCCGAGTTGATGATTTAATGTAGTAGAGTTCACTTAATTGAAATGCATGACATTTTTGGCACTGTTGCTGAGGAAGTGCAAAAAGGCATTAGTTTTTATTTTTATTTTTTATCATTTAAATGCATATAGGAAAAAATGCATGGGAAGAGAGACGATAAGACACAAAGACAAATTTACTATAAATTCTTTATGGTATAAAATCTCGATGCATTCATGATAAGTAGAGTTTCATTGAGTCTCTCTTCAACCATTTAAACCATGTTAAGTAGAATGCATGGAAATACTAACTCATGTCAAATGATAACCTAGTGACAACAAGGTCATAGTAACATGATGTATTCAAGATGTAGCATGTTTCATTTTTTTTTAAATTGCATTCCAAACGTAGAAAAGTTTCAATTATTTTTGGGTGATGTAAGAACATCCATACACTAATCCATGTGCAAGATAGGGACTATCAACCAACAAGAAGAATTCAAGCATGTTCAAGAATTCGTTGAGTAAAGAAGAATCATACTCTAAGAACTCTCTCAAATCCTATTAGTAGTTGGAAACATCTCTGCATCTCATATGGAGAAAATCTTGACAGCATTCAGGAACACACCTGCACTTCGAGAAGTGATAAAAGATAAAAAATTCCATGTGAAACATCAAGATGAAAACCTAGAAGAGATCGAACAACCATGGAAACCATCCGATGGAGGGCATACCATAGAACCCAAGATCGAGGAATTTCTACCATGCCTATCATCAGATCCTTTATGCGTTAAAGAGACCAATAAAAAAATAGTATAATATCTCCATGGCATGACAAAGGAGGACATACAAAGTGGTGGTAATGAACAAGTGAACCAAGGGCATCATGACTACATTGAACTATATGATCCAGATTATTTTCGACACGAAATGAGAGCGGAGATATAATAAAGAAATGCACAGAGATATCACGTATATTCAGTAATATAACAAAAATATATCAGAGATGCAACCATCAAAACAAAGATACAATAATACATGATTTCTATTAATGAAATAAATGTACAGAGACTGTAAAAATACAGAGTGAAAGACTCACTAGAATTGTGGCAGCTTATCTCTGAGAAGAGATGTGGCGGCTACTCGCATTCGCAAGAAGATGGTTACAATGAGGCTCTGAAGGTCTTTTTACAATAATCGGCAATGCCAAAAGTCCTAGAAATCCAAAAACCTAACCCTAGGAGATGAAGCGCCAAAAGTCACGTGGGCCCCGTTTGGGTAAGTTGGTGCATCAACTTCCCGGGGTCGTAACTTTTG
>JZKD02S1674003.1:942979-959332 GCA_000966675.3 Picea glauca
AAAATGGCCCCGAAAGTTAAAACCTGCTAAAAATAGTAAATTGCCAAAATTGCCATAAAGCTATTTTGAGCCAGTTGGAAAAGGTGGGTGGCCACCAATATCCACCTGGATCACTATAACACATATTTCAATAAATTTGGAAACATTCTATTACAATGACTTCATCAACATTGGGTTTTTATAAATCCTTAATATATTCCATGGAGGAAGTCAATCTATTGAGATGCCTAGAGTGGACTAAAGTAAGTGAGTGGCCTTTGAGAACCAGCACTAGGAGTAGGCAAAAAGGGTCTCCGAAGAGTAGTACACAAGAAATGGATATCGATATCTCCTCATTGTCGATTCTACAAAACCATTGACATGATGTAATAGTGCCAACCAACCATGGTTGAGCATTACTTTCACCAAAAGGAGGAGAAAATGATAAGAATTTTAAATGCATAAGAGATAGATGTTGAAACACATTTTTTAAGGTTTTTACTTGAACTTTATATATGTCCCCATTTTCTTTGATAGTTAATGATTCATGTTTAATGTTTATTGTAACTACAAATAAATTATCAAAATTAAGATATTATTTTTCAAGTTTAATAATGTATTCAAAGTCATTCATTTGTGACTCATCTCCCATGAGTATGAATAACTCACTTAGGACTAGTTATTAATCAATTCTAATTATTTTTGTAAGAAATGTAAAGAGTTTTATTTTAAAAATACATATCACATTTATGCATGTATTAATGCATATAATTAAATAAAATTCAATATATAGTTTGTGTCTTGTTGGCTTATATGAAATAATTTCAATTACTAATAATTGATTTAAGAATACAATTTTACAAAATGTTATGGATGGGGAAATCAAATGTCATAGGGTGAAAAATTTCAAAAACATCCATTTATGACCCATCTCCAATGAGAAATAGTCCACTGAACACTCATTATAAATTAATTCTATGTTTTTTTTAAGAAATACATTTTTATTTACATGAAGAATTACTTTGAAAATTACATCACATTTATACAGTCATATTAATGCACAATATAGGTAAATATAAGTCATTGTCCTTATATAGGCTTATATGAGATGATTGCAATTATAGATAATTGATTTAAGAATACATATTTATAAAAAGTTATGAGAAATCAAATGCCTTATAATTTAAAAAGTTCTAGGTCATTCATCTATGACCCATCTCTCATTACCATGAAAAGTCCACTTAGCATTCATTATTAGGAAATTATAAGCCTTTTTTTTTGGAAGAAATGCATGGTTGTTTATATGGAGTTTTACTTCAAAAATTATATATCACATTTATGCACTCATATTAATGCATATAAGTAAATAAAATTCAACAAATAACTTTGTGCCATGTTGGCTTATATTAGATGATTTCAATTGATTTAAGAATAGAATTTTACAAAAAGTTACGGACATGAAAATCAAATGTTTTATAGTTGCATTCATATATGACACATCTTCAATGAGTCTGAATAGTCCACTTAGCACTATTTGTCAATTAATTCTATGTTTTTTTTTAAGAAATGCAACTTTATTTACATTGGATTTTATTTCAAAAATTACATATCACATATATTAATTCATATTAATGCATATAGACAAATAAAAGTCAATAAATGAATTTGTATGCCAAATTATAATACCAAAATTTACAAGGCTATGCAAATATTTTTTCTCTCAAGAGAATATACGACTTTTGTCTCTTTAGAGACAAAATATAAAACAACGTATAAAAACAAATGGCTTACCACTGAGATAAATTAACATAAAGATCATTTTTTAAAAATAATTTATAATATCTTATGTTAATTTATGTTAGGGAATGGATGAATTGAGCCACCAACATCCTTCTTGTAAGGCATGTGCTCTTCCATTAAGCTAGTACCCTTTAAAATATCAGAGAAGAGGAATTTCATTGATTCCCTTAAAGTTAAGAAAACAATCTCTAATCATAGTAACTTAATAATGTCTTTGGAAATTATATAAAAAAGAAGTTTAATAAAACTCCATATTTCTTATATATTCAATATATGATGCAATGATCTCAACATGGAAAGTTTAAGCTAACCATGCATTAAAACATATTTGTAGGAAAATAAAAAATTCTACTAGCCAAAGACAAAGACAATAAGAAAGGAGCTCCCCGAGCTCTAACAAAATTATGAAATAAATTCACTTTCAATAAATAAAAATATCCAAACAATAAAAGGTATCACAATGGTACCTTATTAAATGACACTTATGGTTTTACGCAATCCCTTTAGAGAATAATAGTTGTAAGGACGTCACAAGAGATTGATATTGCAGTTCAAAACAAAAGTATGCATAAATTGGAGTGTCTCAAAATTCCTTTCCACCTAGTCAATAAAGTGAAGCTACATGGCAAACAATGGATTGCCATCCTTTAAAATGTACATGTGCCATCATTTTGGTAAAGCTTACCAAATATATCTACTATAAAATCATGTTGTGTCATTAGATTCTACAAACTCGAAAGCTTCTATAGCAAGTCTAGACTAACAACTATCCGTTTCAATCTGCAAAAACACTACCCCAAAATTGCCACCTGCAAACTTTACTTGATAGTTTAGGCATAGAAAAATAACAGTAGACAATAAACATCATAGTTTTTTCTAGTTACAACCATAGATTTTACTCTCTAAAACCTATTATGGATTTCATGCTTGATAAATTAAAAATGCTAAAATATGACACATCTTGGATTTCTTCCAAGGCCTTGTGCAGAGGAACCAATAGACTATATATATATATATATATATATATATATATATATATATATATATATATATATATATATATATATATATATATTCTAATGATAAGTAAACAAAACAACATATTCAATTGCCATGTTGAAAAAAAATAGTCATTCTATAGTCTATCTCCTAAGAGATATTCAATTTGTCAACCTGCAACTAGGAATCTCATTTTGTGTGTTCAAATTTCCCTATTTTCTTTTTCCACGCTTCCCTTCCAAATTTCTTTCGTGTGTAATTCCAATAAAAGGTTGAAAACTAGACTATTTCTTAAACCAAAATGGGGAATTTTATAACATAAATAGTAAAAAATAAAAAAATGAATTTTAAATGAGCCCATCCCACCATACCACAACTCAAAATAAATAATTCCAATATTAAGTTACAATCTGATCAAGTTGCATATGTTCAATCCAGACATCCAAAACTGAATGGTCAACCTTTTCTATTTGTCCCTTGTGCGATGTTTCTCCAGAACAATCTACATTTCCTCCATATTTACCATCCATTGTAGTTTCTTTACCGGTGTTTGAACCCAAGACAAATCTAGTTCTTCATAATTGTGAGGGCCAAATGAGGTCAACTTTTTTAATTTGCTCAACTCTTCTCCTTGAATTCCCTAGTCAATTTTACCATTTGGAGAGCCCCAATCACACTCTTAATTGGGAGTCACATGAGCTATTGGATTACTGAGAGGGGGGGTGGGGGGGTGAATCAATAATAGAGAAATTTAATCCTTTTAACCACAATATGTAAGTGTTATTTATATTTATGATCAATATAGCATTATCATCCAATAAGTGTAGAGTAAATAAACCATGAACAATGAACAATCACACACATACACAGTACACCAATATTTTTACGTGGAAACCCAATGCGGGAGAAAACCACAAAATGATTTTTCTTAAATGTCTTTAAGAATTACATTCATTGGAAGCACCAACTTCCTTTGTTCTCCAACTACAACTGGAAGGAGGCTCTGACCCCCTATATTTTCAAGCTACAACTTGAGGGAAACTCCAACTCCCCAATTCTCTGTATACAACCAGAAGGAGGCTACAAACTGCTATGTTTTTTGGCTACGACTGGAAGGTGAATACAACCACCTGTCCTTGTCCCGTCCTATCACCCTGAAATATAAGTGAAATGATGAAACCACTGCCACACTGTCACTATGAGATATACCACTGTAAACCTGTACCAATATGTGCCAACAACTTGTAACCATCCTATGCCACTGTCATGTAACCAACCTGTACCTATAACCTTCCTGTACCAACAAAAAAACCCAATAGTTACGCGACCTATCTATGTTGCATCTCGCATATGTACGCGACCTGTCTGCAGTGTAGCCTGCGTATGTACGTGGCTTGTCTAAACAGTAGCCCGTAGACATCTTCTGAAAACTAGGGTTTTCTCTTTCCTGAAAAACTTTGACCCTTTCCTGCCTCTTTCAAATCAACTTGCAACCTGTCACTGTGCCCAGATTATAACTGCGCACTATGCATACATCCTCGCTTAACCAAGTGCATATATGTGTCTCTAGTCATGTGCCATACAAGTATGTATAATCATGAACAAGTATTGTAACCCTCACATGGACTAGAAATCAAACCCTTATTGATATACAATCTCTCAATACATCAACCACTTCACAAATACAAGCTCTCAACTATGTACCACAAAAACCCTCAACCATATGCCAAGAAATACAAGATATGCCTCAACACCAACAAGATGTACCAATGAAATGATATTAATTATACCAACATTGTATTTCTGTAGATCTGACTTATACAGTAAGTGCCATGCAACCAATAACCTCTCTTGGGAAAATCCTCAAACCCCCATGACCATATCTCATGTAAACAACAATATCCAACTACACATAGAAATAATACATACCTTTTGAACCTGTAGATAGATCTGTTGTACCCGATCACTATGGACCTTCCTGGGATCTTGATTTCAGACTCTAGAGACCCGACATCTTCATATTCTCAAGTTTTCATGACTTTTCCCAACTGTACGCGAATGTTCCTTCTTCAACATGCGTATGTACACACTCTGTTCTCCTCCAACCTGCGTATGTACATGCTCTGTTCGACTGTAGCCCGCGTACACCTAAAAAACTAGGGTTTTTTAGTATTTTCTATAATTCTGAAACTTTCAGCATCAACCCTTCGTGCTACCTCAGACTTACACAACTTTAGATGTATCAATGATTTCCTGCAATAAACCTTACACAATAATAGATATTCAATGTGCTCAATATGTGCTAATAGGAGAGCCTTTCTCTCTTATTTATACTTCCATGTAGCTTCCTCAAGGGGTTACCTTCTAACAAACTTAACCCAATTTCCTTCTTTTAGGGCTAACCCAATTCTAACCACTTGTCCACTTCTAACCCAATTTGATACAAATAGTAAATTATCCATTTCTAGTTGCAACTGAATTATTTTCTTATTGTAAGAACTTAACCCATGATTAAATCCTAGTTTCACCCACTCAACTAGTCAACTTCTTCTTGGAGCTTCTAGGATAATTTGACTTCTTTGACCTTCTCGATAACTCATGAGGGTTCTCCAACTTCACAAGGTCATAAATCTCTAATCGAGAGGAGTTATGTGACGTTCCACATATCACCAGAAATGGCATGACATGTACTATCCATATGGAATAGTCTTACCTACAAAAATATTAATTTTTATACCATTATACATCAATTAAACTGAAGTCCCTTAACCATACTATTGGGGTTACCAAAATTTGCTACCGGACTTGCTTCAAGGGTTGACATCAATGAAAACCAACCCAATTAATCAACATGAGCTCTGGATTCAAAAAACCATGGTTCTATTTTTTGCTCTGGGAAAAAGCAACAATTCTTGATTTTAAGGTTGCAACCAATTCTTGTTTTGTATATTATTTCATATGCTTAGTAATTAGGATTCGATTCATTACATTTTCAGATTTCTTGTGTATGATTTGATTTCTATTTAGTTCATGCACGATTGAAGTTTTGATTTCAATTTCATACATTAACGATTAGTAAATGCTCAAGATCAATTCTTCATTTGAGTCCAACCCCATTTTAATTCTGCCATTGTATTTATTATTTCATTTCTAGTCATAGAATCACTGCTATGTGCTTTGTTCTAACATGCATCTATACCAACAATTCCAATCCTCTCATCATGCAATGCAATTAGAGGGTTTATAAATTCTAGATCGCCCAAATCATGACCACATCACACTTATAAATCTAGTTTATAGATCTCTGTTTAAATGCCATGTTTTTGTTAATTGTATTTTCCCAAATTTCCCTTTGCAAACTGTAGTCACACCCTCCTTCAATACACAACACCCTCATCACGATTATTCTATTAATTCACTGAAATCCCATCCTTGAACACTGCTCTTTCACTTTGGTTCTCTTTACCACGCTTTCACTCCTCAGATCACATCACAAATTCACTCAGTTCACCGTTCTCAAACATTGGTTTAAATGTTTTGTTAGCTAACTACAATCCATTATTTTTCCATATTGTCTTTTGTATGTTCATAAAACAATCAAGAGTCCAAATATAAACACTCCTTCATACATATCATGGCATGATCCTTCCTCTAATGTAAGTTGATTGAAATCATATTCCAATTGCATATTCAAATAATCCATTTCCTTGCCATTCAACATTCTATTAATAAATCTAAACTATGTTTATTCATTGTGCTCATATTATATTTGCTTAGAGATTGAATAGAGAGGTATATCGCTCCCATATTGTTCCCTTCACATCTGCAAGTAAAGATCCTATTGATGAAACCTGAACCTATCATAAAGTTTAGACCAAGTATAAATTAGAGTAGTGAATTAAGATACATTGCATAATTAAAATTCATTTCCTGTGGGTGTTCAACAATTTCTTGCTTGATTGCAACTAAATAAGGACAACCATTCTTCCTTCTTATCATTCCTTTCTATAATAAATTTGTTTTTTGTTTAAGAAGGTTCATTCATTTAAAGAGAAACTTTATACGCAGTCCTTCAAAAACAAAGGATAAAGGTTCCCTTCCTTTTCCTCATCAATTCAATCTTTCTTAAGTATTTGCATCTATTATTTCTATTCTTCACCGCATATTCTTGTTTCTTTCCTTAATGGTATTTTGTACTCACTTGATGAATGGTATTGAGTTTAGTCTTGAGATTTTAGAGTGTTGTTACATTGATTGCAAGTTAATTTACATTTCTTTGATTTAATTTCTCGCAGCACTACAATAAATAATCATTGAAGGACTAAGACATTAGTTAGATACTCTCGCAAAGTTACATGAACATTTATACATGAAAGAATGTAACTTTGAGCCTGTATAACATTTATTGTCCCACGTCCCAATGATAAATTCCCTTGTGTTTCTTTCTAGTAGTTTATCACTTTTCTTGCTTTGCTTTCTTTGCATGATTTTGCTTGTAATTGTCGACATTAGGATAGTTAGCCTCTGATCTTGCAAATTAGCATATAATTTGCTTGACATTATTGGTGTTGTTGTCAGGGAGAGGCTAAAGGGATTAGATCATAAGCAGGTTGTTTTCACAAATTCTATGTTTTGTAATTTAGCTACAGTTGCAACTTGGGGGAGGAGAAGCGGTAAGACACAAAGGCACCCTTACTTCAGAATTTTTGAAGGGGTTCTAGCCCGACGCATTCACTTTGGTGAGTTTATCTGAAACATTGTTGTTGTTTATTTTATGCAAGTGTGTTTTATTTTAGTTTGATTCATGAAAACAAGATAAGCCTAACTTGCGTGAACAAATAACTTGGTGACAACAGGATCTTAGTAGCACAGTGGCACTTCGAGTACGTGATTAGTTTTCTTGTAATTGCTTTAAGTTTGTTTCCTTTTCATTTATTCAAGACTTTTAAAGTTTTTGGAACTGTAAGATCCCCCATATGTAAGTTTTAAACCTTATAAGTAAAGTAATGCATACATATTCTAAGAAAAACATAAATTAATCAATGTCTCACACATATAGTACACACAGATTTACGCAGGAGAAAACCAACCTTCTTTGGTGCCTCATCTCTCAACTCTTCATTGTATTAATTTCACCATTCACAATACAATATATACACAATATTTTAGGTATTCCATAGCTACAAAAAGCCTAATCCCTTAATCCAGGATTAATTTAGAAAGCGCTAAAAATAACAAAAACACTAAAATAACAAAAACCACCCAAATATGGGTATCTTCAGATGCACCCCCCCCACACATGAAAATAATATAAAACGTACCCAACATTCTCCCACTTGTTGTTTTCTTTGCATACCGAGGGCCACAATATTACATAGTCAACAATCCAGGGCAGTAATGCCCATTGTTTCTCTACACTAGGAGAACTTCTCAGAGCTCACCGACTTTGTCAATGAATCTACAACATTATTCAAAGTGTCTACATTCTCTAGAAACACCTTCTTGTCTTCAACCATGTCTCTCAAAAAGTGATATTGAACATTAATATGCTTTGTCTTTTAATGATAAGTTGGGTTCTTTGCCAAGAAGATTGCACCATGACTGTCACAATCTAAACTTATTGCTTGTTGTACCAACCCAATACATGAACATAATCTATGTAACAATACTTCTTCCTTTCATGCATGAGTGGATGTCATCTATTCATCTTATGTAATTGAGAGTGCCACTACAACCTATATTTTTATCATCCAATAGATTGATCCTCCAAATAGGTTATTGTACCCACTAATAGATCTTCTATAATACATATCTCCAGCCCAGTCTGCATCAACAAACCCATGTATGTCCAACACTTTATCCAATCCCGGTATTCCTTGGTAGCATGATCCATGGCTATAAGTTCCACGCAAATACCTAAAAACCCTCTTTACTGTTGTCCAATGCTCCTTCTATGGTTTTGACATATATCTTCTCAAAACTACCATTGCATGTGCAATGTATGATCTAGTACAAACCATTGCATACATCAAAATACCAAGCACACTAGCATATGGAACATGGGACATGTCCTCTTCCTCTTCCCGTGTCTTGGGACACTGATATGCAAATAACTATACACCTACAAGAATAGGAACCTTAACTAGTTTACTTTCTTGCATATTAAACCTATGCAATATTGTCTCAACATATTTTCTCTGATTCAACCAGAGTTTCTTGTTTGCATGATCTCTTTTAATATCCATTCTCAAAATGAAGTTAGAAACACCAAGATCCTTCACGCTAAATTTGGAGGATAATTGTGATTTCACCTCCTTGATAACATCCATGTTATTTCCTACCAACAACATGTCATCGACATAAAACACTACATAAATGAACTAATTACCAACCTACTTGGAATATACACAGTGATCAACCCTGCTTCTCATATATCCCAGTCCAAGGATGTATGTGTCAAACTTTTTGTACCACATCATAGGTGATTGATTTAGATGATATAGTGACTTCTTTAGCTTGCAAACTAGCTCTTTCTTTCCCTTCACTACAAATCCTTCTGGTCGCTTCATGTAGATTTATTCTTCCAGATCCCCATGTAGGAATGTTGTCTTCACATCCATCTATTCTATTTCAAAATCAAAAGCAACAACAACATATAAATAAATCTAATATAGGTTGAATTGGAAACATGAGAACAAATTTCATTAAAGTCAATTACCTCTACCTAGGAATAACCTTTTGCTACTAACCGAGCTTTGTATTTCTCCACTTTGCCTTCTGCATTCAACTTCTTCTTAAACACCCATTTTCTTCCAATGGCCTTTCTTCCAGTTGGAAACTCAACTAGATCCCATGCCACATTATTATCCAAGGCATCCATCTCTTCAACCACAACTTTCTTCCAGAGTTTACTATCCTCTGATTTCACTGCCTCCCTGATAGTTTTGGGATCATTATCAGTAATAGATAAAGCAAAATTAGCATAAAAATTAGGTGGAATTTACCTTTCAGGTTTCTTTCTTTCCCTCATTGATCTCATCAATATTGGAGTATGAAGTTCATCTTCTTCCGTTGGTTCAGATTTTGCATAATCCAACTCAAACTCTATTTTCTTAGGTTATTCTTGCCTTAGTAGGAATTCCTTCTTGGGAACATCTTTAACCTCTCTAAAAAACACATCCTGACTATAAACAATCTTATTAGTTTCTGGGTTCCAAATCTTATAACCTTTTATACCATCTTTATAACCAATAAAGATACACTTTTCAACTTTATTATCCATCTTACTCCTATTTTCCTTTGGAACATGTACATAAGTATCACAACCAAACACTCTGAGATGTTCAAGAGAGGGTTTATTACCAGTCCATACCTCATGCAACGTTTTTTCCACCAACGTTGATGAGGGTGATCTATTTACCAAGTAACATGCAGTACCCATTTCCTCTGCCCAAAATTCTTGTCCTAACTCGACACCACTGAGCATGCTCCTTGATTTTTCTATCAATGTCCTATTCATCCTTTCTGAAAACCCATTCTGTTGAGGTGTGTATGGAGTATTACTTTGCCTTGTTGTATCACACTTCTTACAAAACTCTTTGAATTCATTCCCACATAATTCTCCACCATTATCTATCCTCAACTCCTTTATTTTCTTCTCTGTATGATATTCTACCAGAGCCTTAAACTCTTTAAATTGATCAAATACCTTAGATTTATTCCTAAGAAAATGAATCCATGTGCTCCTTAAGAAATAATCTATGAATGAAACATTGTACACATATTTATCTAGTGATGGAACATGCACAGTTCGAAACACATCAATGTTTATCAACTCTAAGATCCCCTTTGCTCTTGTAGCACTATATCATAATCTTACTCGATTCTACTTACCATATATGCAATGTTCACAAAAATAAAAATCCAAGGTGCAATTAGACATACCTTCAACCATACCTTTATTGTGTAGTGTTTGAAGGCCCTTTTCTCCAATATGTCTTAGTGTTTGATGCCATAGCATGCTTGGTGCAGACCTACCAGGTCCAAATTTCCCTTTTGTATAGAGTTCTCAAACAATCCTCATTGGAAGCTCCAAACTAGGGCTGGTTTGAAATATTTAATCAGTCTCAGATCCTTCCTCTAATAGATTCACTTGCCTTTATGTTTAAGCACCAAAGAAAAAATTAATTTTGAGCGCCTTCTTCTTCTTCCTTTGATGCGAAGTCTTTACTCCCACGTGACCAAGCGTTCGACCTTAGGCTAAGGTTGTTTTCATTGCAGGTTCATGTTGTGGAGGAAGTACATGGGCCAATAATCCCGACCCGATGACATATGTGTCATCGTCAACATTCTTACTAGGGAGTGAACACACACACTCTAGGCTGCCCCGACGACATGGGAACCCATCTCCATGGTTCTATAATATTGATCTAGTTTCAAACGATCAAATCAGTAGTTGATTTGTATAAACCTCTAAATCTCCCTTTATCAACCTGTCGCTGATATTATCCTTCGGTTAAATCCCCACCATCGATCTATCTAACCTACCCAACACATCGTCTTCGACCCATTCCTCATTGGCACAAATCCCAAGTCTATCATCATCGAAAATCCTGGAGTCGTCATCGACATTCTGTGGAGATGGAGTCTATATTTCACCATACAAGTCTCGACGATATAACAAAAGGTGCCTATTGATCTCGGTCGTTGACTCTTGTTCTCATATTTAATCTTCATCATCAATTATGGAATATTTCCCTTGGAGTATTAGTCGTTGATATGATGGTTCATCGTCGTCGACACAACAATTACACATAAAAATTCCACACTTAAGTAGCTCACCCTAAGTGTCCCAAGTGTCATAAAAGTGTCACATACATTGACACCATGGAATAACATGTCACAATCCCTATTCCACGTGGAGGATAAATATATTATATGAAGGTCAAAATACTATGTGCACATGAATTATTTATTAATATTCATAAAAAGGAAATTAATTTAGTGTAAGAATCCACCTCACATTTATTTTTCTAATCTCAAGGAGAGGTTGAGAATATCATGGATGGTTGAGATATTTTCTCAAACCAAAATCCTAATTTGGTGGATCTTGAAAGATATTTCCTCCTTAAAATCCTTGAGAGATATTTATCCTTAAAATCCTTGAAAGATATTTCCTCCCTAAAAATCTTGGAGATCCCATTTTAGTGGATCTAGTGAGTGATATTATCCATGGTGGTTAAGCCTCCAAATCCTATATAATGAGGGATTTCTATGGAGAAGAAAAATAATAATATTAGAGGTATCAAACCTTTGATTCTGGAGAAAGGAGGAATCTTTTAGATATCAAATTTATGATCTTGGTAGCATCGTTCAAGGGCTGGATGAGGGGAAATTGGAGGAGTGTTGCATCATTATCCATGCTTGTAAGTATTCTCTTTGGGTTCTCATTTTAATATACTTGACATATTTCCTTCAAGCTTGTGTATTCTTGCATATGCTTGTCTACTGTTCCTTCAATCTTTGTAGATGAATTTGTTTAATATAATCTTGTAGAGTAGGAGTTCTTTTTTTCTCTTCACTATCTATTTCATTTTATGTATCAAGTTGCGCTAAGGAGTTTGGAGATCAAGCTCGGATTGGAAGCAGCGAGGGAAAACTTCAAAACTAGGTGCATCAAACATTTTCTCCCTCTCTCTCTCTTTCTGATTAGTTAAACTAAATTCAAAGGGATGTTAGTGTCCACTTGTGTTTTTTTGTCTTGTTTTAGGGGTCAATAATCCAAGGGAAAGTTCACCTGTCTGCAGGGGAATATTTCTGTAACAGAAATTGGTGACTCCACTGAGGATCAAAATTTACTTGTCTTTCCTTGGATCGTCTGAGATTTTTCCCACCTTCAGATTTTATTTGTTGTTTGTTTATGATCTACTTTACTTTCTATCTTCTTCATTGAATATTTCATAGAGTCGTTGGAAAAGTTTTCTTAGTTTTTAGCCTTTTATTTTGAGTTTTTGGGAAGGGAAACACTCCTCTATTGTGTAAACCAGAGCGCTAATCTAGGATCAATGCTCCCTTGTAATGTATACCAAAGTGTTGTAGCATTCTTTCCCTTTGGAAACAAGAACGCTGATCTCCTTTTCTAAGTTTTTCTACCCCTTTCTGCTCATTTTTTCTCAGTCTAATACTGAGGGGATTTTAGCTCATAAACATTTGAATACTCTTGAATTTGTTTTTCTAAGAGTTGGGAATTTATCACTCATTTATGTTTATTTTTTTTGAAAATATTAAAATTCCAACTGGTTATCATAAGATCTCTCCCAAACCATCATTAGTTGATGGACTGATCAATCTGGTTCCATCTCCGGTCAGTCCGGTTTATCAGGTGGTCAATATGGTTTCATCCTTGATTTAACCACTAACCCAAGTAGTTGATCCAATTCCGTCATCGATCAACCCAAATCTTCATCTGAAAAGTGAAACCCAAGTGTCTGATCTAGTTCTGTCATCAATCGATCCCACTCTTCCCTTGAAGAGTGCAAACAAAGTGGTTGATCTGGTTTCGTCATCGGTCGATCCCACTTCTCATTCAAAGAGTGAGGATGTCGCTTAGGTCTACCTCATTAATACAGATTCACCTAGACAACGGGGCACTCCACCCGTCTCGATGGCACCCCGTTAGAGCCATCACATGCTTTCTATTAATTGGAATCATTTGACAAAACCCCATCTTCCTTCTTATGTGCCTTTCCAAATCACCATGCATGTTTGTGATAGGAATATTCCTAACACTATAATAGACAAAGGTGCTTCTATTAGCATATTATACATGAATGCTTGGCAAGCTTTTGGTTCCCCGCATCTTGCATTGTGACTCAGAATCTGTTAACCTTTGACATAAGAGTTAGTCAACCTTTAGGGATCCTTCCTCAGTTTTCAGTTACTTTGGGAGAAAAAATGGTCTACATCTATGTGATGGTATTTCACGACCCCTTGGACTTTAACCTACTCCTCAGGTGAGACTATGTCTACGTTATGAGAGATTTTGTGTCCACTCTCTTTCGAGTGATATGTTTCCATCACAACGAAAACATAGTAACAATCGACCAACTTTCATTCATTGACCCTCGTATGATGGTCAACCATCTGCCTTCTCTGAACGATCCATACATGCTAGCAATGTTCGCTTCACCGTAGGTCGATTATGTAACAACCTGCCCCATACATTCAACCTCACACGAGAGAGAATCTCTCCCTTCTCCTGACTTAGATCCGGTAGTTGAAATGGTCATCTCTTTGATAGGGCTATTAGAGCCAGATCTCCCTAACCTTATTAAGGTTGTCAACATGTATTCCTTCCTGAGTGTTTTTCTTCCATCTAGGGAAGATCTCCCGGAAGTCGTGGTTGACATTTGTGCCTTGACATGTATTCCTTCTAGAGCATCGTCCTCTTAGAAGCTATGATAAAGGATAAGCTATGAGCATAGTTTTGATTCTCTGTGGCAAGGTCATTAAAAAATGAAACAAAGGTTTTGAGAATAGTTTTGCTTCTTTGTGGCAAGGTCGTTAAAAAATGAAACAAAGGTCTTGAGCATAGTTTTTCTTCTTTGTGGAAAGCTCATTAAAAAATGAAATAGAAACTATGAGCATAGTTTTTCTCTCTGTAGAAATCTCGTTAAAAAATAAAAAGAAATATGGAGATTGAACCCAGATCCATGAGCATAGTTCTTTTCATGTGTCAAGCTCGTTAAAAAATGAAAAATTCACCTCTCCTATCAAGTCAAGTATTTTCACTAGATATCATAGATATCGAATCGAGTCTTTAGCTAGATCTCGTAGTTGTCAAGTTGAGTCTTTCGTTCGGTCTCGTATTTGAACCTTCCTTTCATCCACATTTTTTAGTTACCTTTTTTCCTCATCCGGTAGAGAAATCAGTGACAATATAAGCATTAACGAATGAAACTAAGCTTGGGGGGACATCTCTCCAGCCTTTGATTATCATTCTGGAGTTAAGCCGCTATATTTTCAAGATGGGGGCTGAGTACCAACCATCCATGGGTATCCCTCAAAACCTTTGGAAATTATGTTGGGAAATTACAAGAATGTTTAATTTTGTTTCAAGCGTGTGTAAAAATGAAACCAATTCTGAGCTTATTCTTTGTTCTTTCTCGTGCTCATAAACACATGAGAATGTGACTGAGTATACTTTTATCACTTTTTCAGAATCTTAAATGTTATATGAAAAATGAACCCCCTGGAGTCTCCTTTAAGCTCTTTTCAGACTCTCTGAACATGAAAACATTTTCAAGTGATCTTGCGTCCTTTCACACTCGGTAAAAGGTTTGAAAGGGAATATTTCGAGTGGTAGTTTATATTTTTCGGCTTCGTGAGACTAATTACAAAAAATGAACACTCTAATCAAGCATGATTAGAGGAGTTCTCCCCCATATTTTTTTACACTTTTTTCAGGCTTGGGAGACTAAACTTATGAAAAAGTCATCCATGGAGTCACCTTTAATTTCTTTTCAGACTCTCTGAAAATGAAAAACCACTGAGTTTAACTTCTTTGGGCTCGAAAAAATATGCATCGAAGGACCTATGATGAGTCCAATCTCCAGGACCCATCTGGGACCGAAAGCCTCTTTCTTCAGGTTCATTAAACATATGACGAGGGACTCATATGAAGGATGACCTATACTGAGCATTTGTTATCCTCCTCAAGCTCGTTAAAAAAGAAAGGGGAACTCATCTATCTGGGTGGGGGAAAATTGAAGGAAGTGGGTCAAGTTTTTGGGAATCCTTTATGACAACTTTTGTCGCCCTTGAACATGGCACATATTTGCGTCTCATCTTACAGTTGGGTAATCTGCTTATCTCTGATTCATACCAATTCGATGTGTCGCCATAATTTTAATCCCATCAAAGAGTGCTCTTATTTACATCACATTACATTCTTGGTACTCGTCGAGTCAATCCTGCCAAGTCAGTTGTCGCGCCTCATAATGTTCAAGGGACGTTTCACTTCAAACCATCCATCTACAATATTTCTAGTTTCCATTTTCTATGTCAGTCCATACTCATTCGATTCATCATATTACATCACTTTCCTGTGTCAGTTTTGTGCCAATGATGAGAGATAAATCAAGGCCCTCCTTCGATGAGTCATTTCCTGTGTCAATCCATACTCATTCGATTCACCATCTTACATCACTTTCCTGTGTCAGTTTCGTGTCGATGATGGGGGATACATCAAGGCCCTCCTTCAATGAGTCTTTTCAGGTCGGCTTCAACACATCATCCGAGAATTAGACTGATCCGGATTATTTTCGACACGAAATGAGAGCGGAGATATAACACAGAAATATTAAGAGATATTGCAAGAGAGACAACAATATAACAAAGATATAGCGAAAATATAACAAGAGTCACAGATATATAGTAATACACGATTTATATTAATGAAATAAATGTACAGAGACTGTAAAATACAGAGTGAAAGACTCGATAGATCCATGATCTACGATCCATGTTGCTCCCCATTTTCTCAAAAAACATCGTTTAGGGCCTCAAAATGGCCCC
>JZKD02S1674003.1:959880-1016199 GCA_000966675.3 Picea glauca
AGATGTCCAGAAAATCCATTTCAGTTTGGATGTATCTGTGTAGAGCCCCACGGTATTTTAGAACCAAATGTCGTTCGGAGTCTTTGATACCCAGCTTGGTGCACAAGGTATGGAAACTATTGGTGAAATCTGGAACTGATTGTCCCCATCCTTGCCGTAGTGTGGTCCATCTCATGTATTGGTCCTCATAGTTGCCAACAGGGTAGTACTATTCCTTTACCGCATCCACAAAAAAATACCAAGTCGGCTCTGCCCCATATATTCTAGAATCCTCTATGGAACTCTGCTCCCAGTAAGTTTCCCACCAATGTTTGACATGGGGGAGAGACTTAAGGAGTGCGAAGGTGATCTTTTCCTTGTCTGAAAAATTATGAACAAAGAAATAACCTTCTAGCAGATTTAACGATTTATCTAGGGCATCTGCATCTATTTGACCTTCAAATATAGGAATATCAAAATTAACCTATACCTTGAAAGGCGAGGTGCCTCCAAAGTGGCCGCTTGATGAATATGCGCCTGATGCTATCGACAGGCATTGAAGGATGTGGGAAAAATTCTCCATCATTTCGTCCCTCTGTCGCGTGAGAGCTTGCTCAAGCAACAGACTGATAGGGTCGTCTGCTCCATCATTTTTCTTTTCTTTCGCCATTAAGGGTTTCTTGGGTGTGCGAGAGCGATTGTCCTCAAGAGAGACAATCTCGAGACCCAACTTGCTATACTCGGACCTCGTCGGGGACATGCACTGAAAAACGATCAAGAGCAACCTGCTCTGATACCGTTGATCCAGATTATTTTCGACACGAAATGAGATCAGAGATATAATAAAGAAATGCACAGATATATCGCAGATGTTCAATAATGTAACAAAAATGTATCATAGATGCAACCAGAAACATAGATATACAGTAATACATGATTTCTATTAAATAAATAAATGTACAGAGACTGTAAAATACAGAGTGAAAGACTCGATAGGATGGTGGCAGCTTATCTCTGAGAAGAGATGTGATGGCTACCCGCATTCACAAGAAGATGATTACAATGAGGCTATGGAGGACTTTTTATAATAAACAATAATGCCAAAAGTCCTAGACATCCAAAAACCTAACCCTAGGAGATGAAGCACCAAAATTCATGTGGGCCCCATTTGGGTAAGTGAGTACATCAACTTCTCGGGGTCGTAACTTTTGCATAGAATCTCCGTTTGGGGCGCTCAATAGTTCGTTGGAAAGATCTATCCGAGAACTAAAAATTTTGGGCCAGTTTTCTCAAAAAACATCGTTTAGGGCCTCAAAATGGCCCCGGAAGTTAAAACTTGCTAAAAATAGTAAACTACCAAAATTGCCAGAAACATGTTTTGGGCCAGTTGGAGAAGGTGGGTGGCCACCGATATCCACCTAGATCATAGACTTAGAAAACAGTTAGTACCTTGGGACCTACATGACTCAATGGAAGGACTCCTCACTTTCGACAATAGGTTTACATCATTGACCTCTCATTGGATGATTCCATGAATGTTCAACTTCAGCTCATTTAGTCACATTCACTGGAATGTACTAGGGTACCTTGGGATTCATTGACATCATTGGTGATTTCCCTCGCACTTGTTAACGGTTTACCTCAATGATTGGAAATCAAGTGGTTTCTACCATGTTTTACATCAAATAATCTATTCACATGGCTATATTTGTACCACATTGGGATTGGGACGAAGACCTTGAGTTGAGCGTTCACTCTATTATCTGCTTTTCCCAGGCTACGAACGAGATCATTTGAACATGATGATATATATACTACCACATAGATCCACATTGTATTGGTCTGTGGCTATGTTTTATCATCTCGTAGGTCCACTGTGTATTTTTAGTGGCTACAATCAGTTCATGTCATGGAGGTATGGATCCACATTGTATCTCTAGTGGCCATATCCTTAGTCATTATTTTCCATGGATCTGTAGTGTATTGGTCGACGACCGTGCTTTGAGTCATCTTGTATTCAGAGCATAGGTATTCCTGCCTCATGAATGGAACATATATTAATGTTGTTTGATGATTGTTTGTAGCTTCTTCCAGGTTCTCCAACTCCACACCCTTGCATTGAAGAATTGTAAAGTGTTTTGGCCATCAATTTCTCTTTTGACCTCACACTTTAGGGGGAAATATGTTACACACCAATATGCAACACTTAAGTAACTAACCCTAAGTGTCGCAAGTGTCATAAAAGTGTGACATACACTAACACCATGAAATAACATGTCACCATACCTAGTCAATGTGGAGGATAAATATATTATATGAAGGTCAAAATACTATGTACAAATGAATTATTTATTAATATTCATAAAAATGAAATTAATTTAGTGTGAGAATCCACCTCACAGTTAGTTTCCTAATCTCAAGGAGAGGTTGAGAATCTCATGGATGATTGAGATATTTTCTCAAACCAAAATCCTAATTTGGTGGATCTTGAGAGATATTTCCTCCTTAAAATACTTGAGAGATATTTTCTCCCTAAAATGCTTGAGAGATATTTTCTCCCTAAAAATCTTGGAGATCCCATTTTAGTGGATCTAATGAGTGATGTTATCCATGGTGGTTAAGCCTCCAAATCTTATATAATGAGGGATTTCCATGGAGAATAAGAAAAAAGAAGATTAGAGGTATCAAACCTTTGATTCTGGAGAAAGGAGGAAGCTTTTAGATATCAAACTTATGATCTTGGTAGAATTGTGCAAGGGATGGATGAGGGGAACTTGGAGGAGCGCTGCATCATCATCCATGTTTGTAAGTATTCTCTTTGGGTTCTCATTTTAATATACTTGGCCTATTTCCTTCAAGCTTGTGTATTCTTGCATATGCTTGTCTACTGTTCCTTCAATCTCTGTATATTAATTTGTTTAATATAATCTTGTAGAGTAGCAGTTATTTGTTTCTCTTTGTTGTCTATTACATTGCAGGTCTCAAGTTGCGCTAAAGAGTTTGGAGATCAAGCTCAGATTGGAAGCAACAAGGACAAAGTTCGAAAATAGGTGCATCACACCTTTTTTCCCTCTCTCTCTTTCTGATTAGTTAAACTAAATTCAAAGGGATGTTAGTTTCCACTTGTGTTTTTCTGTCTTGGTTTAGGGGTCAATAATCCAAGGGAAATTTCACATGTTCGTAGGGGAATATTTACGTAATAGAAATTGGTGACTCCACTGGGGATCGAAATTGACATGTCTTTCCTTGGATCATCTGAGCTTTTGCCCACCTTCAGATCTTATTTTTTGTTTGTTTCTGATCTACTTCTCTTTCTCTCTTCTTCATTGAATATTTCACATAGTCTTTGGCAAAGTTTTTTGATTTTTTAGCCTCTTTTTTTTCTGATTTTTTGGGAAGGGAAGCGCTCCTCTATTGTGTACACTAGAGCACTGATTTAGGATTAACGCTCCCTTGTAGTGTATACCAGAGTGTTGTAGCACTATGTTCCTTTGGAAATAGGAGCATTGATCTCCTTTTCTAGGTTTTTCTACCCCTTTCTACTCACTTTTTCTTAGTCTGATCCTGAGGGGATTTTTACTCAGAAACCTTTGAATACTCTTGAATTTGTTTTGATAAGAGTTGGGAATTTATCACTCATTTATGTTCATCCTTTGATTTTGCAAATTTTCTCTTAGTTGTGTTCCCCTTGGGTTAACAAGATCCTTTGGTTATTTTTTCCTTTCGAGTTTATCTGATCTTTGTCTCGTAAAGATTTCAAATTTCTTGATTGTTTAGGACTATTCATCAACTAAGGTTTGCAAAGGATTCTTGGTATTGAGCCTGCTTTTCTTCATTTGAAACATCTCACTTTTCGGATGATTAGGACTCTTGTGAAAACCTGTATTGATTTTTGTTTCTTGTTTCTCTTCGTTTGAGGATTTTCGTGAGTGTTTATCTTCTTTCTCTTTTGCATATTTGAGTTCTTGATTGAACGAGTTATCATACTTGTTTCTTTCAGTTCTCGTTATCCTTTGAGTGTATTCTTTGTTTGAAATATTTTTGCTTCGTATCTTTTGTATCTGCACTCGACTCTTTCATTTTGATTGAAAGTAATGAAGAATTAAAGGATTTGCATTTTCTTTCTTTTAAAATAAAATAAGAAGATAATTGCGTTCTTGCTTTTGGGTAGTGTAGTAGATTGCATTTAGAAAATTGGATTTGGGTATTCAGTTTTTTTGTTGAGGAAATTTGAACCTCTTCTCCACCCCGTATGTAGGATTCATTGAAGAAAAATATTTTCATCTCATTATTCTGCATTCTTTTGGAGTCGAGTCTAAAACATCACAAGTTTCACTTTCTCACCCTTGAGTAAACAACAACCCTAAAATGAAGCACTTATAAAATTGATCAGACACTTTTATGTTATCTGGTAGTGAACCTACATTAGCTTAAAGTGTAGGGATTTGGAATAGGTTGTGAGGATAACTATCCAAAGCCATCAGACAAACATAGAATCTTGTGCTAGGGAGTGGTAAATCCAATTGTTCGTATAAGCATTCGAGATCCCCCTCTCACACAGGGGTTAAACACGAGGTCACGGGCGGGAGAGAAACGAATATTTACCCTTCAAAGCTTAACCCATGTAGCATAAATATTGTATATTGGGGGTTCTTCTTGAGAAATGACTGTTTTCATTTGGTCTTGGAGCTTCGTGAATTCCGAATCTGTTTGGGGTTCTCAGTAGTATTCCAGTCCACTTGTCTTCAATTCTTTTGAATAATTTCATACTTGTTATCCTGTCCATACGTTCTTGCTCGACTATATACTATATCCGCCCGAAGGCTGACTGCGAGTTGGTAACCTTAGTGGCCTATATCTGTAGTGTTGATACACAAGGTGACGATGAAGATGAGTCTTTTCCGTACTTGGGTCAGATGTTGGTTAAACTCACTCGGGCTCCTTGGAGGGTACACCCACGGGTAAAACCATGTGGGAAATTGCACCAAGGTGTAAGTTCGTTAAGCAGGTTGCCAACATGATTGATCCACCCGCTCTATCCCAACCCCTTCCTATATTGATCTTGTGATGTTGGATTTCATCACCAACCAGTGGTTTCATTATGGGAAGGTTTGTTTGATTGTTTGATTCTTATATTTGTAGCGTGTGTTGTTTTTTATCCTTAGTGGACTTTAGGTCGAGTCAGTGTCAATGGCATCAATTATTGGGAGTACCAATGAAGGAACCCCTTTTCCCAAGGAACCTTCACTAGGTTGATAATAAGAAGAAGAAAAAAAAGGGTAAGAAGAAGAAGAATAAGAAAGAGACCAAGCCTCCAACTGCATTAGGTCATGTTGGATATGAGAAACCAACTACTGTTAATTGTACTGGGAGTGTTAATAAATTTGAAAAGTCTAAAACGAAGAATCCTAAACCCAAATTCCCTTGCAAGATTTGTAAGGGTGACCACTTTCCGAGGGATTTCCCTAGTCTCCCCAAGGTCTTAAAAATGTGGTTTTCCATGTCATCAACCCCTGTTGAACAAGCTAGTGACACCCCATCAACTAGTGATGTTAAGGTTGGTAAGAAGAACAAAACTGCCAAATTTCCTTATATGTTATGTGAAGTTGATAATTACTCTCACCTTTTCCCTCGTATGGATGAGGCTTATTATCTTTTGGAATAGATTCAACTTCCAAATGGTTATCATAATATCTCTCCCAAACCGTCATTAGTTGATGGACTGGTCAATCTTGTTCCATCCCCGGTCAGTCCGGTTGATCAGGTGGTCAATATGGTTTCATCCTCGATTGAACCACTAACCCAAGTAGTTGATATAGTTCTATCATTGATCAACCTGACTCTTCATATGGAAAGTGAAACCCAAGTGACTGATCCAGTTTCGTCATCGATCAATCCCACTCCTCTCTTGAAGAGTGAAACCAAAGTGGTTGATCCGGTTCTATCATCAGTCAATCCCACTCCTCATTCAAAGAGTGAGGATGTCGCTTAGGTTTACCTTGTTAATACTTATTCACCCAGACAATAGGTCACTCTACTTGTCCCGATGACACCCCCTTCAAGCCATCATAGGATTTCTATTAATTGTAATCATTTGACAGAACCCCGTCTTCCTTCTTACATGCCTTTACAAATCACTGTGAAGGTTTGTGATAGGAATATTCCTAACACTATAATAGACAAATGTGCTTCTGTTAGCATCTTATCCACGAATGCTTGACAAGCTTTTGGTTCCCTGCAGCTTGCACCCGTGACTCAGAATCTGTTGACCTTTGACAGAAGAGTTAGTCAACCTTTAGGGATCCTTCCTCAGTTTCTAGTTACTTTAGGAGAAAAAATGGTCTACGTCGATGTGATGGTAGTTCATGACCCCTTGGACTTTAACCTGCTCCTCGGGCGAGACTATGTGTACGTTATGAGATATTTTGTGCCCATTCTCTTTCGAGTGATATGTTTCCCTCACAACGAAAACATAGTAACGATCGACCAACTTTCATTCATTGACCCTTATATAATGGTCAACCATCCACCTTCTCTGAATGGTCCATAGAGTAGGAGTTATTTTTTTTCTCTTTGTTTTCTATTTCATTGCAGGTATCAAGTTGCGCTAAGGAGTTTGGAGATCAAGCTTGGATTGGATGCAATGAGGAAAAGCTTTGAAACTAGGTGAATCACACCTTTTCTCTCTCTCTCTCTCTCTCTTTCTGATTAGTTAAAATAAATTCAAAGGGATGTTAGTGTCCACTTTTGTTTTTCTGTCTTGGTTTAGGGGTCAATAATCCAAGGGAAAGTTCACATGTCCGCAGGGGAATATTTCCGTAACAGAAATTAGCGACTCCACTGAGGATCGAAATTGACTTGTCTTTCCTTGGATAGTTTGAGATTTTTCCCACCTTCAGATATTATTTGTTGTTTGTTTCTGATCTACTTCCCTTTCTATCTTCTTCATTGAAGATTTCATAGAGTCTTTGGAAAAAAATTCTGAGTTTTTAGCCTCTTTTCTGAGTTTTTGAGAAGGGAAACACTCCTCTACTATGTACACCAAAGCAATAATCTAGGATAAATGCTCCCCTGTAGTGTATACCAGAGTTTGGTTGCAATCTGTCCCTTTGGAAACAAGAACGCTGATCTCCTTTTCTAGGTTTTTGTGCCCCTTTCTGCTCACTCTTTCTCAGTCTAATCCTGAGGGGATTTTTGCTCAGAAACCTTTGAATACTCTTGACTTTGTTTTTCTAAGAGTTGGGCATTTATCACTCATTTATGTTTATCTTTTTTAAAATATTAAACTTCCAACTGGTTATCATAATATCTCTCCCAAACCGTTATTAGTTGATGGGCTGGTCAAGATGGTTCCATCTCTGGTCAGTCCAGTTGATCAAGTGGTCAATTTGTTTTCATCCTTGATTGAACCAATAACAAAAGTAGTTGATCCATTTCCATCATTGATCAGCCTAACTCTTCAACTGAGAAGTGAAACCCAAGTGACTGATCTAGTCCTGTCATCGATCGATCCCACTCCTCCCTTGAAGAGTGCAACCAAAGTGGTCGATCTGCTTCCATCATCGATCAATCTCACTCCTCATTCAAAGGGTGAGGATGTCACTTAGGTATACCTCATTAATACTGATTCACCTGGACAACGGGGCACTCCACCCGTCCCGATGGAACCCCCTTAGAGCCATCATATGAATTCTATTAATTGGAATCATTTGACAAAACCCCGTCTTCCTTCTTATGTGCCTTTCCAAATCACCATGCAGTTTTGTGATAGGAATATTCCTAACACTATAATAGATGAAGGTGATTCTATTAGCATCTTATCCGTGAATGATTGAAAATCTTTTAGTTCCCCGCATCTTGCATTGTAACTCAGAATCTGTTGACCTTTGACAAAATATTTAGTCAACCTTTAGGGATCCTTCCTCAGTTTCCGGTTACTTTGGGATAAAAAATGTTCTACGTCGATGTGATGGTAGTTCACGACCCCTTGGACTTTAACCTACTCCTCGGGTGAGACTATGTATACGTTATGAGAGATTTTGTGTCCACTCTCTTTCGAGTGATATGTTTCCATCACAACGAAAACATAGTAACGATCGACCAAATTTCATTCATTGACCCTCATCTAACGACCAACCATCTACATTCTATGAACGGTCCATATATGCCAACGATGTCTGCTCTATCACAGGTCAATTATGTAATGACCTTCCCCATGCATTCAAACTCGCATGAGAGAGAATCTCTCCCTTCTTCTGACTTAGATTTGGTAGTTGACATGGTCATCTCTTTGATAGGGCTATTATATCCATATATCCCTACCCTTATCGAGGTCGTCAACATGTATTCGTTCCAAAGTGTTTTTCTTCCATCTAGAAAAGATCTCCTGGAAGCCATGGCTGACATTTATCCCTTGACATGTATTCCTTCAAGATCATCCTTCTCTTGGAAACCATGATCAAGGATAAGCTATGAGCATAGTTTTGCTTCTCTGTGGAAAACTCGTTAAAAAATGAAACAAAGGTTTTGAGCATAGTTTTGCTTCACTGTGGAAAGATCGTTAAAAAATGAAACAAAGGTCTTGAGCATAGTTTTTCTTCTTTGTGGAAAGATCGTTAAAAAAAAAAATAGAAGCTATGAGCATAGTTTTCCTCTCTGTAAAAATCTTGTTAAAAAATGAAAATAAAAATGGGGATTGAACCCGAAGCCATGAGCATAGTTCTTTTCATGTGTCAAGCTCGTTAAAAATTGAAAAAGTCACCTCTCCTATCAAATCGATTCTTTTCACTATATATCATAGGTATCAAGTCAAGTATTTAGCTAGATCTCATAGATGTTGAGTCAATTATTTCGTTAGGTCTTGTATTTGAACCTTCCTTTCATCCTCCTTTGTCAGTTGACATTTTTTCCTCATCCGGTACAAAAATCAGTGACAATATAAGCATCGACGAATGAAAGGAATATTGGGGGGACATCTCTCCAACCTTTGATTATCATTCTGAAGTTAAGCTTATAGCTTTTCAAGCTGGGGGCAAAGTACCAACCATCCATGGGTATCCCTCAAAACCTTTGGAAATTACGTTGGGAAATTACAAGCATAGTTTAATTTTGTTTCAAGCTTGTGTAAAAATGAAACCAATTCTGAGCTTAGTCTTTGTTCTTTCTCATGATCATAAAGACATGAGAATGTGACTGAGTATACTTTTGTCACTTTTTCAGACTCATAAAGGTTATACAAAAAAGGAACCCCCTAGAGTCTCCTTTAAGCTCTTTTCAGACTCTCTAAACATGAAAAGATTGTCAAGTGATCTTGCTTCATTTCACACTCATTAAAAGGTTTGAAAGGGAGTCTTTCGAGTGGTAGTTTATCTTTTTTCGGCCTCGTGAGACTAATTACGAAAAAATGAACACTCTAATCAAGCATGATTAGAAGAGATATCCCTTGTATTGTTTTACACTTTTTTCAGGCTTGGGAGACTAAACTTACGAAAAATTCATCCATGGAGTCACCTTTAAGTTCTTTTTAAACTCTCTAAACATGAAAAACCACCGGGTTTACCTTATTTTGGATCGAAAAGATATGCATTGAAGGACCTATGATGAATCAAATCTCCAGGAGCCATTTGGGACCAAACCCCTCCTTCTTTAGGTTCATTAAACATATGACGAGGGACTCATCTAAAGGATGATCTATACCGATCATTTTTTATCCTCCTCAAGCTCGTGAAAAAATAAAGGGGTACTCATCTATTTGGGTGGGGGAAAAATTGAAGGAAGTGGGTCAAGTTTTTGGGAATCCTTTATGGCAGCTATTGTTTCCCTTGAACATGGAACCTGTTTGCATCTTGTCTTATATTTGGGTAATCCGCTTGTCTCTGAGTCATACCAATTCCATGTGTCACCATACTTTTTAGTCCAGTCGAAGAGTGGTATTATTTCCATCACATTACATTCTTGGTACTCGTCGAGTCAATGCTTCCAAGTTAGTTGTCGTGCCTCATCATGTTCAAGGGAAGTTTCACTTCAAACCATCCGTCTGTAATATTTCCAGTTTCCATTTCCTATGTCAGTCCATACTCATTCAATTCACCATATTACATCACTTTCCTATGTCAGTTTCGCGCCAATGATGAGGGATACATCAAGGCCCTCCTTCGACGAGTCTTTTCATGTCGAATTTAACACATCATTCGAGAATTATACTTAGAAACCAATTAGTACCTTGGGACCTGCATGCCTTAATGAAATGTGTTATAGGAAAATCCCCCTGCAGACAAGTGGATTCCCTCTTGGATCCTAAATCTCTAATATCAAGACAAAAAGGTGCTAACTTTGGTCACTGAAATCCCTTTAAACCTAGCTAAACTAATGTATCAAGAAGAGGAAGAAGATGTACCTTTTTATGATGTTTGTCCTTGCCCAGTTCCAAGTTGAGCTCTGATCCACAAGCTCTTCAAAAGGGCTTACAATCCAATCAAAGACAAAGCATGCTTCCTATTCTACTATGATTAGTTTGAAACTAGATCTATCCATTAAAGACAAGTTCATGTAGGCATACACAATCTCGAAGGAAATAGGCCAAGCACATGTATTAATGAGAACTCAATAGAGATACTTATATACCTTTGATGCAGATGCAACAACCTCACCAAGCTCTCCTTGTCCAACCCTTTTCTCAAATTATCCACAAACAAAATGACTATGCTTCACTGATTATCTCCCTTATGAGATCATAAGTTTGATGCCTTCAATGTCTCTCTTTTTTCAGCATGAGGAGACCTCCTTATATAGGCTTGGAGAGGCCTAACCACCTTAGAGATTCTTGGGATAGGTTGAGGATATTTCTCCATCAGTTGTGGATCCTCCCTAAGATCTAGCCTTGACCTCAGATTTGAATCAAACTAACTCCAGAGATGAGGGGGATTTTTCCCTGATTTTTCTCAATAGCCCAAGATTTCCTCAAACAGCTCAATGCTCCCCCAGAATGGGGCACAGAGCATTGCAATGCCCCCTCAAAGGAGGGTAAGGAGCGCTAACACTCCTTGATAGTGGGTAAGGGAGCATTGGCCTTCAAAAATGACTTTTAAGTGGTCTTTTTCATGTTAAAAGCTTTGTATTCTTTGTCATGCGATTTCTCTTTATTAAACTAGTCCTTGAGGGTGTCTTTGAAGTGTCCTTTGTGATGTCGTTCTAGACACAACATAGGCAAGATGAAAGTATGATGTTTGTGACACTGGTGGCCAAAATGCGATACTTATAATTATGACAATAGGTCATCATTGAAGTGAGTAGATTTGATGTGTAACATATTGCCCCCCAAAGTGCGAAGTTAGAAGATGGAAACTGATGACTGAAGTACTTTGTAGACTTTTCGAGCAAGGGTATGGACTTGGAGAACCCAGTAGAAGCTGCACACAACCATCAAACAAACATTATGACATGTTTCAAACCCAAGGCATGCATACCTATGCTTGAGTGATAAAGACTTTCAAGGTATGGCCACCATAAGATACATTGTGGATCCATAATTATATTGACAAAAATGTAGAGCCACCGAAGATACAATGTGGATCTATACTTCCATGACATGAACTGATCATAGCCATGAAAAATACACAATGGATATATGAGACGACAAGACATATCCATGGACCAATACAAAGTGGATCTATGTGACAGTATATGTGTCAATATTCAAGAGAACCTCAGTCGCAACCTGGGAAAAGTGCATAACAGAGTGATTACTCGATCCAGGGTATTCCTACCGATCCCGATTTAGTACGAATCTAACCATGCGAATAGATGTCCTGATGTCGAACATGGCATAAACCACTTGATTACCGGTTGATGAGGTAAACCGTTAACAAGTACAAGGGAAATCACCATTGATGTCAATGATTCACAAGGTACCCTAGTACATTCTAGCAAATGTGAATAAATGAGCTAAAATCAAACATCCGTGGAATCATCCGATCAGAGGTCAATGATGTAAACCCATTTTCAGAAGCGAGGAGGCCTGCCATTGAGGCATGTAGGTCCCAAGGTACTAACTGGTTTCTAAGTCTATTTCCCGGATAATGTGTTGAAGTCGACAGGAACAAACTCGTCAAAGGAGGGCCTTGATGTATCCCCCATCAATGACACGAAACTGACACAGAGATGTAAATTGGTGGATAAAATGAACATGGACTGAAACGAGTATTGAAACAAGATATTTGTGATGGTTGACTCTCGAGGTAGATACTTCCCTTGAACACTGAGAAACAATAGCAAAAAAATGACATGGACCAAAACATGATGATGCAATGAACACAGTGACTTTTGTCGAGTGACCCAAAGGAGTAAATAAACTTAGAGGATTGGTTCAATGCATAGGTTCAACGGATTAAAATGTATGCAAAGCCAAAGTTCCGTGTTCAAGGGCGAGTGTAAGAGTGATTGGTGATGTTTTCAAAAACTGCTTGGCTTGCTTCCTTCAAATTCCCCCCCATCCAGATAGACAAGCACCTCTTTTTTATTTAACGAGCTCGAGGAGGATAACACATGCTTGATATAAATCACCTTCGGTAAGTCCCTCTTCCTTTGTTTAACGAACTAGAAGAAACAAGGGTTCGGTCCCCTATGGGCCCTTCAATGTATATTTTTAATGAGTCTAGAGAAGGTAAACTCAATGATTTTTCATGTTTAGAGAGTCTGAAAAGAACTTAAATATGACTCTAGTGTTGTCCTTTTTCGTAATGTTAGTCTTGCGAGGTCGAAAGAGAGATGAATTATCACTCGAAAGACGCCATTTCAAACATTTTAATGAGTGGGAAAGGAAGCAAGATCACTCGACAATATTTTCATGTTTATAGAGTTTGAAAGAGCTTAAAGACAATTCTAGGGGGTTCCTTTTTCGTGTATCCATGCGAGTCCAAAAAAAAGATAAAATTTTACTCGGTGCATTCTCGTGTTTTTTCGAGCATGAGAATGAACGAAGATCATGCTCGTTAATCCGAAAAGATAAAAATCGAACAAAACTGCTCCGAAACCTACACATAATGATAAAACTGCACACCAGGGTATTAATAATGCCTCCAAAATGATTTTCAAAAAACCCAAAGTAACTATGGTTTTAGCAAAAATGAAATTTTATAATAGTAATATAGGGTAAAAATGTCTTTTACCAATTCATTTGTGCCAAGACTTTTGTAGTGGAGAAAATTGGCTTTGGAGGGCGATTCTTGGATTCATCGGTGCCGAAGCTATGATCATCCATTTCCTTCACTATTTGGATCAGGTTGGTCCTCTTCTTCTTCAAAACATTTTGCATGGCTTACAATTTATTTTTAGGTAATTATTTTTCTTTAAAAATGATGCCTTGGGAGTCTCTACGTGTCGAAGAGGCTTGACGCTCCCTCAAAAGGATAGGGGGAGTTTTGAGCGATTTGGTCAGCACTCTGCTAGTTTTATCTGGAGGGCACTAGTGCTCTGTTCAAATGATAAAGGCTGTGCTACCAAAAAATGCACAAAAATGCCAAAAACAGGGTTCGACGCTCCTCTAAAAGGCTAAGGGAGTGCTGCTTGAATTTTAAGTGCTCTGGTAAGCTCATTGGGGGAGTGTTAGCACTTTGGTAAGCTTGTTGTTGGAGCGCTGGCATGAAAAACACAAGAAAAAAGTTTTTTCAAGTTAAATTACCAAAAAATTGTTAATATGGTATGACTAATGGACTTTTTTTGATGATGATTGTAGGTTATATTTGACAAAAATCATGATCGAGTAGAAATAAAGAGAGCATGAGCTCAATGATGTGGCTTCTTTGAAAAGTCCCCGATCAAGGGGTGCATTGAAGAACTACAGTCTCCTCAAGTTCTTTAAGATGGAAAAGATGAAGAAGGAAGTTCTCCTTCTCAAGTGCATGATCGGGTTGTGGAACACTGTGGAACAGGGGTTCCAAATTTGGGCACAACTGCTTGCCATTGAGTTGGAGAATGTGTATTTCCTAGCCGACCTTTCAAAGAGAGGGGATCCTATTATCTTACTTGGATAGAGGGCACTTCCCGTGCCTCTATAAGAGTACTTGGAAAATCATTGTGTCCTAGGATCGAGATTGGTGGGAGGTATAATTGCAATAAAAGATGTTATAGATCTACCTCTTCGATCTATTCTATTTTCCATCACAAATTTAGCAGGGAGTACCATCTCACACTTGGATTCGAGATCACAGGTGGCTTATGGTTTGTAGTGTTTAGATCCAACTGTGTTCAAATGGAGTGCAAAATTCCTTCAAAATGTGAAGGATCATATTTCGAGATGCCGTATGGGGCAACAAAAGCAGTTTGGATATGGTTCATTTCTGGTTTCATTCTTCCTAGAACACACTCCTCAGATGCAACCACAGATTGCACTTTCAGTACGACTGACATGTGAACCATGTATGGAACGCTGGACAAGTCTATCTCTGAGGCTGGGAACAGAGTCAGAGTTCAGATTTATAGGCAACTTCTTTTCTTGGTTGAGACGCCAGCTGATCATTATAAAGGACTTATCATACGCCAGAGTGGACTTCCGGGGGAGCATGGACCTGGTTCTTCTAGATGGAATGGACTGGGACGTGTCAGGTGAGAAACCAAGACAATATTGTCAAGTGTTTTTTGATTTTAAGGTTTATATTATTTTTTGGGGAACCTATAAGAGTTTTTAACAAACGTATCATTTCATTGTGCAGATAGGGGAGAAACATGTTTGACAGAGATACCGACACTGGGGCATATTGGAGATGCTCAGATAGCAATAGATAATGAGGTAGTGGGAGGGGGTCTCTGGGCGATTGAGAGAATCCTCCATGGTCTCACAATGGGTGTCCCTCCTCTTAGGAGGCATGACGTACCCTTGCATCTACAGAGACATACAGTGGGAGTTCTTGAGGGTCTTAACTCCTTACTGAGACGAGTAGCCCATGCGGTAGCCTGCTACTCAGAGCACAATGTGATGCAAGAGGACTAGGACCTTTTTGATGTTTATTGTATAGTATGTATGACGATGTTATGGGCATGAGGACCCAACATTTTTTCCTTCTATGTACTTTTTTGATGTAATCAAACATTTTCTGTCACGCCATATATATATACATATCCGAGTTTTTATGGTGCCAAAAGATGTTTGCAAAAAAATATGTCTTTTTGTGATGCATTTAATTTACAAGTGATGTATGATTTATTTCCTTTATGAAACTTCATCTATGTGTGAGATACCGATCCATGATGTAATTGGCTAACGAATCCGAAGTTGTATTAAGTCCTCTTGGTATGTGTCTGTATTTGATAAAATCAAACATTCTTTCAAGACGACGAACTCGTAGATGGAGATGCAATAGGATAGGATTGAGAATGGTGTAGATTATATTAAGTTGACAGACCACAAGTTGAGAGTTTAGGTTAATAATGATACGAGATATACCTAAGGAGGAGGCTTCAATTAAAATTCCAATGACAACATGATATTTTGCCATATTGTTAGTTGCCGATCCTAAGCAAATACCTCCTGAACTCACCAACTCGTCAGAGTGGTAAATGACCCAAGCTGTAGAAGCAATATTTTGGGTGTGTCAACTAGATCCATCCACAAACCCGACAAAGATAGGAATGAAAGATGTCATCTACACATGCAAACACAAGACAAAGTATAAGCGGCTAAGGAAAAACTCATGCACACAAGAGAAAAAAAAACACACCAAACTAAAAATACAATAGTGTACAAAGCGCGCATGCTGGATGTCCTATGCATAGTACTTATTAAGGTAAAGTCTGTTTTGGGGCTCACCCATGGAGATTCCATCGTATTCAACTAGCTCGTAGGTGCCTCTATGTAAAACACGTTTCATGATGTAAGGACCATGCCACAGAGGTTCTAACTTGCCTGTCCCTAACTTATCATGAGCCTAGTCGTAAACGAGGACTAGGTCTCCTTCTGCAAAAGTATGAGGATGGACAGATTTGTTGTATTGATTCTTGATTCTATTTTGATACATATCATTAAAAAGAGTGACATCACAACGTGTTTCATCCAACCTGGTCAGGTGTAAGAAATGTTCTTCTTCAGTAGAAGTGCTAGGCAGAAGTTCTACTTTGAGTTTCAACAAGGGAATTTCGCACTCGATTGGTAAAACAAATTCTGTGCCATATACTAATTGGAAAGGAGTGAATCCAGTATCAGTTTTCACTAAAGTATGGTAAGCCCAGAGAGCAGAGAAAAGTTGTAGGTGCCAAGATGTCTTGTTTTCCCCTACCATACGTTGAATCATGGTTTTAAGGACCTTGTTGATAGCTTCAACTTGTCCATTTTCTTGAGGATAGTATGGGGATGATTTCTCGTGGTGAAAAACCAACTTGGCATGCAACTCACTCATCATATGGTTTTGAAAGTGTGAACCATGATCAACGACAATGGCTTGTGGAACACCAAAGCAAGGGATGATGTGGTTGAAGAAGAAAAGAGTTGTAGTACGACCATCATTCAGAAAGGTAGGCATAGACTCAACCCATTTGGTGAAGTAATCAACGATGACGATGATATAAATGTGCCCCTTGGCTGAGGTAGGCTTACACTGCATGAAACCAATGCCCCATTTGGAAAAGGGGCCGATGGAAATAATGGGATGCAGCGGAGCAGGGTGGGAGCATGCCTTTTTATGAAAAAATTGGTAGGGTGGGAATTTTTTGACGGCCTCGATACAATCTTTGAAGATAGAGGGCCAAAAGTAGCTGACACATGAAATTTTATGGGCTGTAGCCATCCCAGAAAGGTGACTGCCACAGGCTCCAAGGTGACAGTCATTAAGGACACATTCATCCTCTTCATGAGTCAAACATCATCGCAGGATAGTGTCAATACCACAACGATAAAACATGTCACTGATGATAAGGTAGCGACGAGAATGGTGATGAATACGTCGACGTTCTTCACGAGAGATATCGGGTTGAAAATGTTGGGTCTGGAGATAAAGAAGGATGTCTCCATACCAAGGATTGGATGTGCTAATGAGGAACAAAGTTTCATAGGGGAGATAATCTCTAGGCTTAGTATCTTCATTAGCATGGGGAAGGTCGCAGATAAGCTCTGCAAAGACCACATATTTTTTGGCTTTGGAATTAGAAAATTCAAGATCGAATTCCTGAAGGATGACGATCCATTTGGAATATTTTCCCTCAAGAACTCGACATGTCATAATATGATACATGGGGTTTGAGTCCGCGATAACTGTGGTGGTGCATATCAATATGTAATGGCGAAATCTCTGGACAATGATGAAGGCTTCCAGAGCCAACTTTTCAACATGCGAATATCGAAGTTTGGGACCGGATAGAGTTTTTCTCAGATAGTATATCACATGTTCTTCACCGTTAGGGTCCTCTTGAACTAACACCATAGAAATAGTGGAAGTAGAGGCTGCTAAGTAAAGGATACAGTCCTTCGTATAATTTGGAGGATGCAATAGAGGTGCATTGGTCAATGCATGCTTAAGAGCAACAAAATATCATTGAGCAGTGTCATCCCAGATGAAAGGAGTGTCTTTCTGCAACAATCACATAAATCGTTTGGTAATCTCAGTGTAGTTACATATAAAACAACGAAGAAAGTTTTCTTTCCCCTGCAAACTTTGGAGTTGTGTCAAATCATTAGGTGGAGCTAAAACAAGGATAGACTTAATTTTTAAGGGATCCAACCGAATCCTGTCCTTGGAAACAACGAAGCTAAGGAGTCGACCCAATTCGACAACAAAGATACACTTGTGTGGGTTCAAAGGAATGCGGTAGAACCGACATTGAAGAAAAATAGCCCATAGATGAACAAAATAGTCTGATCGACTGGATGAATGGGTAGGTAAATTGTCAAAATAAGGTTCCGCAATATGTTTGAAATCGTGGAAAGCATATGACATGGCCCGCTGGAATGTAGCACTAGCATTTTTTAGGCCAAATGGTAGTTTCTAATAGGCGAAAGTTCCCCATGGGACGATGAAGGCTGTCTTATGCTGATCAACGGGTAAAATGTCAATCTGGTTGTACCCTGAGAAACCATCCATGAAAGAGAAAATCACACTACCTACACAATTATCAATGATCTGGTCGATGAACGGTGTAGGGTAATTGTCTTTCAGACAAGCCTTATTGAGGTCCCTATAATCAACACAGACACGAATGGTCCCTTGCTTCTTAGTGACCAGAACAATATTCAAAACCCATTCCGTCAAAGGGACATGATAGATGAAGCCATATTTCAATAATTTCTCAACTTCTGCCTTAATAGCCGCGGTATTCTTAGGATGGACCGGGCGCAATTTCTGTCGAACAGGTTTAACACCTGGGTAAGTTTTAATTTCATGCACAACAATCGACGGGTCAATCCTTGACATTTCCTCATAGATCCAAGCGAAGACATCACGAAATTATTTGAATAAGGTGGTATAAGAAACTACCTCTTCGGGTGAAAAATTAGCACCGAGATTAATATTTTCCATGACACCCTCTTTGATCGAAATATCAATAAGAATCGTAGAAGAAATGTTTCCTAAATTCCCCTCAGAAATAGTATCCTGGGTAAGTATAGGAGATTGTGGAGAATCAACAACATCCGGGGGGAATATAGAGTGTATATATTCCTGAATTTCTTCGAGAGGTGGAAGAAAATAAGATCGATGGTGGTTATCATCCTAGGGTACTTCGTCAATGCTAAGCATTTCTAGAATGGATTCGTCTGAAGAAAAAATTTGGGAAATGTAATAAAAAACAGAAGACAAGGGGTTCGACCAAGATGGCATTGAGTAGGTGTTAAGTGCCAATAGATGTTGGTCATCCAAGGAGGGAGAGGTGGATTGAATAGAGGTGTATGAAGCCTTGTTTAGACTAAGTGTCATGGTATCACCTAGTGCATTGAACTCTAGAGGACTAGGTACAATCCAAGGATCAGATGATTCCAAAGACTGATAAGTCATAGTTGAAATCATATTGACTGTAGTAATATGATGCGTGGTAGGAGGGAGAAGTGCAGGGAAGGTACCCATAAGGGTGGAATATTTTAACAATCCTACACCAACACTTTCATACGTGATCTTATGATCTCCCGAGAAAGGAATATTGTTAGTAGCGGGAGTGCGAGCTTCGGGTGTACATAAATCTAACTGATCGATAGTGACAATTTTTCCTTGATGAGGAAATTGTACACATCAAAACACCGATGCATCAATGACAATCATAGCATAAAACCAACTTATTCCTAGTAACAAGTTGTAATCAAGGGGAGCATCAACCACCTCAATGTCAACAGAGACGGTTTTTCCGCTCAACTGAACGAATAGGGAGTGCAAGAGTCTGTGAGGATGAAAACCTCGCCCATCGAATGTGTGGAACATCGTAGGGGATTTGTTAAGTGTGAGTGATTTCAAGCCTTTCCAAAAAGATAAAGACATGACACAATTAGAGGCTCCCTCATCCAAGATAGTGTAGTGAATTTGTTGATTGTGAACAACAACATCAATTTGAAAAGCAAGTTGGTGAGAGAGTCGAGACTTAAAATTGTCGAGGTGAAACGTGATATTTTTAGACGACTCAGGATCAAAAGCGCCAATAGCAGCCAAGAGCGTTCTATGTTGACTTGGGAAATGCTGTAGAACTTCTAACACAAACATAACACACGGTGCTTGATCCAAATCTTCAACAATGTTGTAGTTTTGGGTGGCATGTGAACTATGATTAAAAGTAGATTTACGGATAATTCTCTTGGGAGGGCATAATATAGAGTCAAACATAGGTTTTTCTATTTCGAGTGATCCAGATGGAGGACTAACAGAGGATGTTGATGGATACAGTAAAGTACCATTAGTGACCTTTCCTTTGCCAGGTTTAGCTGGCGTGTCGTAGGTCGTAGAGAAAGTGGTTAAATCAATCCCATTGAACATATAAATATGGGCAGTTGTCGAGGCTTCATCATGAGGAGGAAGGATAGAACTTCCCTCTGGAGAGGGGGTTTGAGCAACCATGGATTGTTTCTAAGGAAAAATCTAAGTAAGCACGACGGGTTGGGAATTCCCCTTAAATTTTTTTTCCACTTCATCTCAATGTGGACAGTCTCGAGTGTAGTGATCGTCACCACAAATAAAACATGGGAATTTCGGTTTCTGCTGCAGTTGCTTTTCGGTAATAGGTGCTAGAGTTTGAGTTTTGGGTTGTTCATTGTTATTATTATTTTTGGGTTTATTTTTTGTCTTATTATTACCTCCGGATTGTTGTGAAGGGGCAGACTGAACTGCATTCACCTAAGATATTTGAGTTTGGGGGGAGGTAGAGGAGAGCAAGGTGGAAATGGGAGGGGGTGCCGAAGCAGATTGATTTTCTGTTCTAGTCGACTAGGAAGCAGATTGGGTTTTGACGAAGCCGATAAATCCATCCTCATGTGACGTGGATGAAGGTTTAGATGGATCGGTAATTGCACTGGTATCATTTGGGATCAACTCATACAGAGTACCAGATTGTGAATGAACCAAATCTAAGTACTGAGCTCAAGCAATGGCTTCTTCCTCAGTGAATACACCACCCATGGCGACATCACAAGCAATTGGGGGTAAAATTGATTTAGTAAACCATTCTACCAATAACTGGTCATAAATGATTTCTTTGATCAACCTTCATCGTCGTCTCCACTCATGAATATGATCAGAGATATGTATGGAGTTAGTCTGATAAAGAGAGGTCAAGAGTTTGGTACCCGTCTTGTATCGAATGGGTAGTTTAAAGTATGTGAGAAAGGACACGACAAGGGAGTTGAAATCTTGGAAAGAACCACATGGAAGTTCAATATACCACTTGGTTGCAGAGCCCGTAAGTGTTCGTTGAAAAATACGTAAACGTATAGAATCATCCATTAAGGAGTTTGATGAACACCATAAATGGAAAGTCATCACATGGTTGTTTGGGTCTTCTCCAGGTTTACCATCAAATTTTGAAATATCGGAAGGTAATTTAGCAGGAATCACTAGCCAAAAGGGATAATGTAATATAGGAACATTGGTCAACCGAGACATGTCTGGGAGATCCAGAGTCGCGAGAAACGATAGTTGTCGGTTAACCTAGGGGTGATACTGGTGTGGCATAGGGACACCAATAGGGTCGTAAACTGGGTTAGGTGGATAATTGTATCCAGTAGGTCCTCCTACTTATGGTTGTTGCTGACCAGGATAAACATGATTCGATGATGGTTGAGAAACATGTGAAAATGGAGGATAACCTGATGGGTTATGAGGATTATAAGTCAAATGATGGGTTTTCCCATAAGGGGGGTAAAAATTTTGTCCATGAGGAGGATACACATTAGTCCCATGGGAAAGAGAAGGTTGTTGTTGTCCTTGAGGATGTTGTCCCCCAGGGAATAGTGGATTTCCCGGGAAAGGAAAGTGCCAAGGATTTTGTGTTGCATTATGTCCATACAATGGGTTATGGACTCTAGTCTGAGGCTAGCCCCCAAGCTGAGGTTGTGTCCCAATTTGAGGTTGACTCCCAAATTGAGATTTTCCCCCCAGCGTGAGGTTGAGTGCCTAGAGGGTTCTGGAAACCAGAAGTGAACCAATGATCGATGCCTCCAACTGGATTAGAACCACCAAGACCAACTCCTCCAAATAAATGTGTAGGTATAGAACTAGCAACGACTTTATATCTAGGAGGAACAAAAAGTTCAGAAACTCTGGGTGTAACCTCGGTAGTATTAGCAATGGAAGGATTCAAAGGTAAATACCCAGGGGGAAGTGACAAATTTGGTCTAAGTGGGGTTCCAATTGGAGCTTGGAATGATGTCACATTACTGACAGGGATAGTATAATGCAGCATATGGATAGTAGGGTTCGAGTGAGAACCAATCAACAATTGGTCTGCAATGGTGATGACATTACTGGTCATGCCAATAAAGTGGTCTAAAGGTACCATGTAACTAACATACGTCTCATGCACTTGTGATGTCATAGGTCGATAGAGACTCACTCCCAGGTTACCATACAGATCACGTACTGTTAAAGGGATAGAACCAAAACCATAAGTTCCAACAGTATGAGTCAGGGTACTAAATGATTCACTTTGGAAAAATGGATCCTCTACTCCAGATCCTGTGTTAGGTCCGATGGGTATCTTAGTATCATCAATAACAACAACTTATCCAGATGAGTTCACCCGAAGCAGACGCGGATCTCGTCTAATACTCAAAGTTGGGTTTATGGGAAGTCAAAAATCTTCCAAAGAATCAGAAAAAATTGGAATTGTTCCAAAGACTGTGTGCTTCCAACCTCGGAACCTAGTTCGTTATGAGCCTTAGGAGGGCCTTCCGTAGAGTTGGGAAGAAAAGGTATATAACCCTTCAGATCTTCCGAGGGTAACCCTTGCATCCTACGTGAATGACGAAGGCCGATGTTTCTTAAGCTAAGCAACAAACGAAATAAAAATCTATGTTTGACTAACGAAAAGAAACAACATACGCTAAGAAATCTAGGAATCAAACCAAGAAAACAAAACCTTCTCTCGATGACCATACTAGTTGGTGATGAAATCCAACGTCGCGTGATCAAGTCAAGAAGGGAATAGGATATGAGAAGGTGGAGCAGTTACGATGGAAACCTGCTTAATAGACTTATGCCTTGGTGCAAGCTTCCACACAGTAATTGTGGATTTACCCTCCAAGGAGCCCGAGTGAATTTGACCACCATATGTTCTAGGTACAACGAAGACTTCCCTTCATCGAAACCTTGTGTAAAAAACCCTAAATATTATGGCTAATAAGGACACCAAATCCCAGTCATCCCCTAGGCGGGTACAGTTGACAGTCTAGTCCGAACGTATGGGCAGGATAACAAGTCTGAAATCCTTCGAGAGAACTAAGGAAAAATGGATCGGTAGAACTCCAGAGGACCCGAAATGGATTCAGAATTCACAAAGCACTGAGACCCATTGAAGAAAGTTGAGCCTCAAGAAGAACCCACAATATACGATCTGACTACTACGAACGGTTGAACCACGAAGGGATAATATCTGTAACTCTCCCGAACTTGACCGTGTGTGTAACCCCTATGTGAGAGGGGGATCCCAGAAAGCTTATACAAAAATTGGATTTTCTCTCCATATCGCAAGATGCTAATGTTTGTTTTGAATGCTTTGGAGAGTTGTACTCACAACCTAATCCAAAGCGCTAATACTAATCTAATGTTGGTGGAAGATTCTAAAAACAAAATTATCTAGATCAATTTTAATTAGCGTTGATTTTCGTGGTTGTTCTTTACTCAGAGGTGTATGAGAGTGAAACTGATGATATTATGACTCAATTCCCAAAAAATGCACAAGAAATGATAAGCAGTCTTTTCTTTCAATGAATGTCTATTTAAGGGAAGGGGAAGGAAATTTCCTTTCAATGGAAAACACCAAGATGCAATAACCTCATGCAATTGTCTGCAATCAAGAATCCAATACAATGCTAAAATATTCAAAAAATCGTTCTAATATCCAAAAAACAATCATGAAAAAATAACCTTTTGTTTAAATGTGTCTGTTAATCAGTTTGATGTAAAGCTTCCTATGTCATTTAGACTTCAAGATCTATGATATTTAAGCAATTGGAAGAAAAATTCACATAAACAAAACACACTCTCGTTATGATTAAACAAGAAACACAAAGACAAATTTGCAAAAAGAAAAAGAAAAAGAAAACTCAAACAAAAGAAAATGCCCGAAAAAATGACCTCAAAGATCAAATGGAGTGGTGCATAGATCTCTGAATTTCCTTACAATGATTTTCATTCAATCAGATAAGTGAAAAAGCAGTAGATAAACTGTAAATCTCAGGGAAGAAGAGTGACTCAAAGTAAAGAAGAAAGATGTCAAAAATTCAAACAAAACATCATCAATTCTTAGAAATCAAAATGTTGGAGGCCAAAAACAAGGACACATTGAGATAGTAATAACCTTGAGCAGATGAAAAAGCAAAAACTAGACTCAGAGATCAACTCCCAAAAAGGTTTTTAGCAAAAAAATACCAGCGCTCTGGTGTCAAGGATACCAGAGCATTGCAACACTCTGTGGGAGCCTGCAAGGGAGTGCTAGCGCTCTGGTTGTAGAGGCTAGGGAGAGCTAGCCTCTCAGAAGAACAAAAAATTGCCCAGAACTCAAAAAACTCATGAAAATCTAGAAATTGAGTGTGTATGGGATGAATCCAAGAGCCAACAACAAATCTAAGAATCAGAAACAAAGCATGAATAAGATCTAAAGGTGAGCAAAGGCCAAAACAAGATCAAGGAAGGAAACCAAAATTGAAAGCTTCGTTCCCCAATGGAGTCACCAATTTGTTTTACAAGAAAATACCCCCGCGCACAGGTGGATTCCCTCTTGGATTCTAAATCTCTAAGATCAAGACATAAATGTGCTAACTTTGGTCACTGACATCCCTTTAAACCTAGCTAAACTAATATATAAAGAAGAGGAAGAAGATGTACCTTTTTACGATGTTTGTCCTCGCTCAGTTCCAAGTTGATCTCTGATCCACAAGTTCTTCAACATGCCCTACAATCCAATAAAAGACAAAGCATGCTTCCTATTCTACTACGATTAGTTTGAAACTAGATCTATCCATTAAAGACAAGTTCATTTAAACATACGCAATATTGAAAGAAACATGCCAAGCACATGTATTAATGAGAACTCAATAGAGATAGTTACAAACCTTTGATGTAGATGTAGTAGCCTCACCAAGCTCTCCTTGTCCAACCCTTTGCTCAAATGATCCACAAACAAAATGACTATGCTTCACTGATTATCTCCCTTATGAGATCATAAGTTTGATGCCTTCAATGTCTCTCCATTTTCACCATGAGGAGGCCTCCTTATATAGGCTTGGAGAGGCCTAACCACCTTAGAGATTCTTGGGATAGGTTGAGGATCTTTCTCCATTAGTTGTGGATCCGCCCTAAAATCCAGCCTTGACCTCAGATTCAAATCAAACTAACTCCAGAGATGAGGGGTATTTTTCCCTGATTTTTCTCAACAGCCCAAGATTTCCTCAAACAACCCAGCGCTCCCCTAGAATGGGGCACAAAGCATTGCAACGCTCCCTCAAAGGAGGGTAAGGAGTGCTATCACTCCCTGACAGTGGGTAGGGGAGCGCTGCCCTTCAAAAATGACTTTTAAGTGGTCTTTTTCATGGTAAAATATTTGTACTCTTTGTCATTTGATTTCTCTTTCTTAAACCAGTCTTTGAGGGTGTCTTTGAAGTGTCCTTTGTGATGTTGTTTGAGACACGACCTAGGCAATATGACAGTATGATGTTTGCGACACTGGCGACCAAAATGCGACACTTGTAATGATGACAATAGGTCTTCATTGAAAGTGAGTAATTTTGATGTGTAACAACATGCCTCCTCACTTTCGACAGTAGGTTTACATCATTGACCTATAATCGGATGATTCCATGAATGTTCGACTTCTGTTCATTTATTCACATTCACTAGAATGTACTAGGGTATCTTGAGAGTCATTGACATCATTGGTGATTTCCGTCGCACTTGTTAATGGTTTACCTAAATTATTGGTAATCAAGTGGTTTCTACCATGTTTGACATCAAATCATATATTCACATGGCTAGATTCGTACCGCATCGGGATTGGGACGAAGACCCTGGGTTGAGCGTTCACTCTGTTATCTGCTTTTCCTAGGCTATGAAGGAGATCATTTGAACATGCTTATATATATATATATATATATATATTGTCACATAGACCCACATTGTATTGGTCCGTGGCTATGTTTTATCATCTCGTAGCTCCACTGTGTATGTTTCGTGGCTACAATCAGTTCATGTCATTGAGGTATGGATCCACATTATATCCCTAGTGGCCATATCCTTAGTCAATATTTTTCATGGATCTGCAGTGTATTGGTTGGTGGCCGTGCTTTGAGTCATCTTGTATTCCGAGCATAGGTATTCCTACCTAGGAAATGGAACATATATTAATGATTTTGATGATTGTTTGCAGCTTCTTCTAGGTTCTCCAACTCCACACCCTTGCATTGAAGAATTGTAAAGTGTTTCATCCATTCGTTTATCTTATGACCTCACAATTTAGGGGGAAATCTGTTGCACATCAAATTTCCACACTTAAGTACCTCAACCTAAGTGTCACAAAAGTGTCACATACACTGACACCATGAAATAACATATGTCACAATCCCTAGTCAATGTGGAGGATAAATATATTATATGAAGGTCAAAATACTATGTACACATGAATTATTTATTAATATTCATAAAAATGAAATTAATTTAGTGTGAGAATCCACCTCACAGTTAGTTTCCTAATCTCAAGGAGAGGTTGAGAATCTCATGGATGATTGAGATATTTTCTCAAACCAAAATCCTAATTTGGTGGATCTTGAGAGATATTTCCTCCTTAAAATACTTGAGAGATATTTTCTCCCTAAAATCCTTGAGAGATATTTTCTCCCTAAAAATCTTGGAGATCCCATTTTAGTGGATCTAATGAGTGATGTTGTCCATGGTGGTTAAGCCTCCAAATCTTATATAATGAGGGATTTCCATGGAGAAGAAGAAAAAAGAAGATTAGAGGTATCAAACCTTTGATTATGGAGAAATGAGGAAGCTTTTAGATATCAAACTTATGATCTTGGTAGCATCGTGCAAGGGCTAGACGAGGGGAAATTGGAGGAGTGATACATCATCATCCATGTTTGTAAGTATTCTCTTTGGGTTCTCATTTTAATATATTTAGCCTATCTCCTTCAAGCTTGTGTATTCTTGCGTATGCTTGTCTATTGTTCCTTCAATCTTTGTAGATGAATTTGTTTAATCTAATCTTGTAGAGTAGGAGTTATTTGTTTATTTTTGTTGTCTATTGCATTGCAGGTATCAAGTTGTGATATGGATTTTGGATATCAAGCTCGGATTGGAAGCAACGAGGACAAACTTCAAAACTAGGTGCATCAAACCTTTCTCCCTCTCTCTCTTTCTGAATAGTTAAACTAAATTCAAAGGGATGTTAGTGTCGACTTATGTTTTTCTGTCTTGGTTTAGGGGTCAATAATCCAAGGGAAAGTTCACCTATCCATAGGGAAATATTTCTGTAACAAAAATTCCTTTGTGGGGTTTGGGTCTGGATCCATTGAGTCCCGACGATCAAACCGTGACTGTTAAATTTGGGAAGGGTTGCCCCAATTTGAACTTTGTCATTCATTCAAATGAAAACTAAAACACAAGGATTTCTATGGATTTTGTTTGAATTTGTGCATGATCTCTTACACTGCAAGATCGAGCTTTATCACTCATTCAAGACAATTATGAACACAATTCAATCGCATACATACGAAAAAATCACAACAACACAAAAAATCATGATGTTTACTAAGTAATGAAGGAAATGGAATGATACAAAAATATGGCTCTGTTCCTTATGGTCTCTTGGACCTCTGCGAAGTGCACTCTCTCACGCATTCATACCACACATTTTCACGCACCCTAACTTCTATTCATTACATGATACAAAACTAAATTTGAGAGCTCTTGGGTAGCTCACAAACCAAAAATCTCGAGCCATCTCAACAAAACGCAAATTATGGAAATTTGTTCCTAAGATTTTACAACAAATTAACACCTAAAAAAACTAATATAACAAATATATCTTATAGATATATCTCGTATAGTCATTACAAATAAAAAATAGGAAAATTAGGGAACCAACTCCCTTGGTAAATGGTACCTCAAAATTTAACATGGTTGATGCTCCTACATCTGATTCACGAGGAAGAAAATATTCATGGAATCATGTCCATGAGGCATTCAACTCAATTTCCATGTCTCTAGATCTTTTTATCACTCATCCAAGTTGCATCTTCTGTAGGACGATCTTTCTATTTCACCAAATACTCATAGTAATCATGCTTCCTGGTTTTCTTGACAATCCTTTGACCAATAATCTTTATCCATATGCAATTGTTTTATTGTAGGTAACTGATTCATCCACTGAGTTGGTTCAAATTTCCCTTTATCATTGTTTGTTTAGATCCCTAACTTCTTACTTCCTCTTGGGTTGACCCAGGTTTAGGTCTGAACAAGTTTCCAACAAAACCCTCTAAAACTATCGCCCCTCCTGGTAAACCAGAAGGCAACGCTGTGCATAGAGTGCACCACACAGTCTCACTCGATATAGCTCTATGGGTGACTATAATACCCGAGTGTTTGCAATCTAGGAATGACTGGGGTTCTGGGAGTGTATTCTATCTTTATTTATGTATTAACCTTGTTCTTTATTAAAGTATTTCTAAGATTCAATCGTCTTTTAGCCTTATGCATGCATGCTAATACATCTCGTTATTCATTCATTCATAAACTAATCATTGAAAACAAGTAAAAATTCAAGAAACATCACAAAAAACACAAGTTTTACCATGGTTCACTTCCTCCTGGGCTATGTCCACAAAGATTTGGCTTCTCTACTCTTTTATTTAGTCTGCTGCAAAATATGGCGTTGCACACATTACATATTCAATCATACAATCATGATGAGGTTAAGGAACCTCTTTGAGGTGGAATAGATAACACCAAGATCCTCATCCTATGAACTAACCCTCAAAATATAGCTTACTTGACTCTTCTACAACCTTATGACAATCATACTAATCATTACCAACTCACCAACAACAACCAAATTTTCACCAACCAACCCCTAACCTAAACCTCCTTGGTTCTTATTTATACTATTTTACATGCTTATAGTCGTTACAGTCCTTATCAAAAACCCTAACCTTATCATGGTTAGGATTTCCTGCCTGCGCGCCACGTTGATTTTCCTCTTGCATGCTGCTTTTCCTCCTTTTTCTGCATGTTTCTTTCTTTCCATCTATTGCACGTGCTCCAAAATTAGGTTTTCCTTTCCAAAATTAGGTCTTTCCCAAAATAGATTTGTTCTCCAAAATTAGGAATGCGCCCAAAATAGTCTTCCTTCTCAAAATAGGCCTGTGTCCAACAAGCCCCCAACACTGACATGTGGCTCGTCTCGAGCCACTCAGGTGGTGCGCTCTCCCTGTACTACCCTGTCCAAACCATGAAAATTTTCTGCTAGTTCCCTTCCTTTTCTCCTCATCTGCACAGTTTTTCCTGTTAGTGCCTCCACTGACTACGATGTTATATCCTCCTACATTGATGTTGCACCCTCTATCTATTCATGTGCCATACTTTTCTTCTCTTCCTCCAACTGCACATTCATATGTGCTACTTGTTCTTGGAGGGGTTCCAATTCATCTTGTCTTTCTTGCTTCTTTGTCTGAGCTGTTTTTAACTCTTTCTGCAAAGTATTCATTTCTTGAGTGCCCTTCAAGCACTCCATGATGCTCATTGTTTTCTGCCATTGCTTTAGCTCTTGTATGGAAGCATTTATTCTCTCCTTTTCTTGGTCCCATTGTTGGACCTTTTCATCTTCTTCTAGAAGAGTCCATATTTGCACAGTTATGTCGAACAACTCTTCTACTTCTCTTGCTTCTTTCTCCATCTCAGCTATCTAGAGTGAAAATTGTTGTTCTCTTTATTCTCAAACCTCGGGACGAGTCATAGGATTGAACCTTTATTTGAGCTCCTCAATTTCCTTCTTATATCGGTCAATTTTTTGTGAGATCATGTTGATTTTCTCCCCTGCACTCCTCTCAGGTGCTTGTGCGTTGTCTGGGATGCGATCATAAACCTTTGTTAATCCTTGTTCTAGTTTATCTACACATTATTTCTCCTCCTCTTTATCTGAAGTCAGTTGGTCGCATGTGATTTGTAGCATTTCAATGACTCCTCTACCCACCTCCAAGTTGGTTGCATTCGTGCATGCCTTGAATTGCACCTCTTGCATTACATTGGTCTGGAGTCTATATAGTGAATTGGTGGGTATTTATGCCATGGAAACTTCAAATTACTCCACGTCCCCCAAGGGTGTCTGTGTAGTCTCCCGATCCAATCTAATCATTTGGCATGTGAATGTAAAATTATCCCTTCCTTGGACTACCAACTGCACTGTCTCCTCTCCTTCTTTCTGTGCATGGAGTCACCGTGTCTTTTCCTGTTGCTGCACTGTGGCCTATGGTTATGCTTGAATCCATAATTGTTGGATATTCTTATGGAATTATATGAGCTTGGACATGATATCTTCTCATTGTGCCTATTAAATGCAGACCACTTCCTCTCCCCTATCTTGTACCTTGTCTGTGACTAGCTCCACATCATCCTATGTCAGGGTGATGACTAGATATTCTGTGACATACTTTCTTTTCTTGCCCGCTTATTTTTCCTGAGCTGGCTTACTCATTGTTTGTGAGGGCTGCACCCCACTTTTTGTAACCTGAACCCTCTCTTCTTCAGTCTATGAAGCATCCCCATTTCTGGTTTGGGGCGGGCTTCCTGTCCTTGTTGTTGTTGTTGTTCTCCTTGGTCGTTTCGGTACTGCGCTGCTTCCAATTGGCTGATTCCATGTTGTAGCCATTCTAGTATTGTCGACTAGGCTATTTGTTCTCATTGAGGAACCTGCTTCAGCCTTGTCCTTAGGCCTGGAGGATTGCACCGTGGCTGGCCTTGTTTCTAGTCTTGTGACTAGAAGCTACGACTGCGCAGGCCAGTCTTTGACTATCTTGTCCACCTCTTCCTTTGTGATGCAATACTTCATTTCTAGCCATGTCTTCTTTGGATCCCTTGCCGTCTAGATCCACATGTGGTGTTGGGATGCCTTGAAATTGGCTATCCCTTATGTCTTCTAGACTAACTCTATAGGTATGCTCCATACATTAGATTTGCGCTGTTGTATTTCTTCCAGTAGCATTGCAAAAACAATGTTGTTTTCTTGTTGAGTTTTGTTATCCTTGGCTTGCGAGAGGGACTCATATCTGGCTACATAACATTTCCCCCTCCTATCCAGGAACATTGAGAATTTTGGCTCCTGGCATCCTACCAATGCTATTAGAATGATCATCCATGAGTAATGGAACTCAGTTCCATTATCCTGCGCATCTCGACAATCTACCAAAAACTGGTTCAACAGGTATGGTGCCCAGCTAAACATTACTCCTTTTGTGATCTGCACGGCTACTGCAATAAATCCCGCTGGTGCTTCTTCTTTCCAACATTTCCTTAGTATATTGCAAGCCATAATATTGTTGGAGAACCTTATCGCATTGTCGTTGATATCCTTTATCACAATGCCTTGATTACCTCGGCTAGTCCCAAACTGTGCTTTGACCAGCTCTGCAATTTCCTGTTCGCACGCCTTGTTATCCAAGTATTCCACTAGTTGCGCACCGACTATAGGTAGTCTTTTGATCTTGGAAATCAATGTCGCATCTATCTCTACTGGCCTATCCATCCATAGGATGCCTCCATGTACGTGGGAGACTAGTTATTTGATGTGGATCCTGACATTTTTATTATGCCTGAAGTGCGGTATATCCAACAGGTTCATGATGCCCAAGTTGTACATCCCCATTATCCACTGTGTGGGCTCCATTATGGGTTTACCCAGGGGTCCAATTTCCCCTGTGTTTGATAAATACGACTCTTTGTCCAAATATGGGAATTTGGTCACGTCACGCACATCATGGTCGAAGTATTTGAGTTTGGGTACCTTTCCCAGCATATCATCCACAATGATCATTGCATCTGAGAGATATGGGGGTGTAATATCCATGACATCATGCACCTTTATTTTGTGTCCCACAATAGATGGACCTGCCTCTGTTGTGTTTGCCTCCTCTTTTTCCCTTTCAGATTCCGGTCGGTTGATGATATCCTCAACCAACAATTCCTCGCCTTCGAGGGCCTGTCACGGTCCCATTATTTTGTCCCACTTTGCAGGCATCTCAGGGTTAAGGTTCAGAATACCGTTTCGAGACACAGAGCTCTACCCTATTTCACCTTGTTGCACTGTTGATGTTTCCTCTTCAATCCATGTAAGGATGATTGATTCTGTGTTCAAGGTGGTGACATCTTCTAGCTCGACCACGTTCTCGTGTTGTGTCATTCTTTCCTTACGCCTTTGTCCCTTTCGAGTAACTCAGACATACTGTCCTGGTGCACCTACCTTTGGTGGGGTCATATTCTCTCGAATTCACACACTTGCTTGCTTATTCATAAAATGCTAGCTAGGGCACGCTCTTTGTATTTCACTCTGTGCTAAAAAATCACTAAGTGTTGAATAAATGCGTGCTTTCTGCCTTTTATAGACCCGATCATATTTGTTTTTCACTTTTCACGTGCATTTGCACTGAGTGTAATTTTTCCTGCACACTATCTTCCAATATTTTCGCAGTAATTGATGCATGCAAATTTTTCTGGATTCTTGCGGTTCAGTCCACTTCTGCATCTTTTTGTGTTTTTCTTCCTTTTTCTATGTTTGTATTCCTTTTCTCTCCTTTTTCCCCTTTTTATTTCTTTTTATCATTTCTCTGTCCTAATCTCTGCTATAATACACTATATACATGCCTTTCTCGTTGCGTTGTAACTTTAAAAGGTTAGTAGGTCGACTATCCCTATACAATTTCAGTCGACTACCATTGATCATTCCTTTCAGTTCTATTCCTCCCAAGTCTTTTAGTTGTATATATCCCCCATATGTAATAGTATTTACTTCATATGGCCCTAGCCAATGCATTCTAAACTTACCAGAGTGTTGGAAATATTTGTTGTCATAGAGTAGAACTAGGTCTCCCTCCTTAAAACTCTTCTTTTTAATATGCATGTCATGCCATAACTTGTCTCTTGCTTTCTATACTTCCTGGTGAAATCCTACCAGAATCCTGTCCTCTTCCATTTCCATTAGTTGACTTAACCTTTCCCGTATTGCGCCTCTTTCTGTCATGTTGGTAATTGTTGCTACGCGCAGATTGGGTACCAGAAATTCTAATGGCACTATTGCTTCCTGCCCATACACCAATATGAATGGTGTATGTCCTGTCAACTTCTTACAAGTGTTCCTATATTCCCATAGTATTATTGGTATCTTCAATTCCCAATCATCCCTGTTGACATTGCAGATTTTAGTCAGAGCATTTTCCAAAATCTTATTGAAAGCTTCTACTGTTCCATTTTCCTGAGGATGATATGGTGTACTCTTTAGGTGATAGAATTCAAACTCTTCAGTCATAGATCTGATGGTATCATTGATAAAATGAGTGACTTGATCACTCATTAGAATCTTGGGACATCCAAATATGGTGATCACTTGCTCAAACAAGAAGTGTGCTACTGTCTCTATGCTACAGTATTTGACCGGTGCTGCTTCTGCCCATCTTGTTAAGTATTCAGTCACAATAATGATATACGTATCTCCTGACATTTTTGCTGGTGGGTTATTAGGTCCTGCAAAGTCTATTTCCCATTTTTCAAATACCTGCAGAGTCACTTGTGGTATTAGAGGCATCTCATCCCTTCTGTTGGGTTTGCCAACCCTCTGACAAACATCACATTTTTGGCAATATTCCTTGGCATATTTATGGATTGTTGGCCACCATAATCCCATGCACAATACCTTTTGCGTAGTATCCTTTTTTTCATAGTGTCCTCCAACTATAACTTCATGAGATTCCACTAAAATTCAGGGCCTTTCATGTTCCAATACACACCTTCTCAAAATTCTATCTGCGCCCATTTTGTATAAATGTCATGCAATAAGTTGATAGTCTGAAACTATGACTACCAGATTTTTCTTCTGCGCAGTGCTAAAAGCTTGTGGCGCAACCCCTGTTCTTAAGTATTCAATAATATTAGTGAAGTATTAATCAACAACTTGTACTGAAAATAACTGTGCATCAGGTAAGTTGACTTCCAAGTTAGTAGGTTCTTCTCCATTAGTTACCCTTGACAAGTGATTAGGTCCTGCATTCAACTTCACTAGTTTGACTATCACTTCAAAATCAAATTCTTGAAATAATAATAGCCATCTACAGATCCTCCCCCCCAACACTGGATTGTTGACTAGATATTTGAGGGTAGAATGGTTGGTGAACATTTTAAAGTGTTTACCTAGTAAATAGTGCCTGAATGTATGAAGTGCATATACCATGGCCATGCCTTCTCTTTTTGTGGTTTTGTAGTTCTGCTATGATTTTGACAACCTTTTGCTTGCAAATGCTATAGGATGGTCTAAGTTCCCTGCTATTGGCTATGCCAGAATTGCTCCAAGTGGTATGGCTGATGCATATACATGCACGTGAAATGTCTTTTCCCAATCTGGAAATACTAGTATAGGTGTTGTTACCATATTTTTCTTTAAAGTGTCCAATCCTTGCTAACAATCCTCATTCCACTGAAATCTGGTGTCCTTCTTCAACAATTTTTCCATTGGTGCAGTAATCTGTGCATACCCCTTTATAAATTTCCTGTAATAGCCTGTATGTCCCAGTGTTTCTCTTAACTGGCGCACTGACTTTGGTGGTGGTAAATTTACAATGACTGCAATCTTAGCAGGGTCCACTAATAAACATTGTTTACACACTATATGTCCCAACAATATTCCAAAAGGTGTACATAAAATGCATTTCTTGATAGTCAATGATATCTAACATTGCCTGCATCTTTCTAACATGAGTCTTAATACTTCTACATGATCTTTTAATAGACTATATACAGTCCAGTCATCCAGATATACTTCTAGAAACTGATGTATGAATTCTTTAAAAGCAGCTATGACTACTCTTGAAAATATGGCTGGTAAATTCTTCAGCCCAAATGGCATGAATGTATATTGGTAGGATCCCATTCCGTAGAAAAAGTAGTCTTATACCTGTCCTCTGGAGCTATTTTGATCTGATGGTAACCTGAGAATCCATCTGTAAATGAATATGCTTCCTGGCCTCCCACATTCTCTAAGACCTCATCTGTAAAAGGGGTAGGGAACGGGTCATGTAAGCAAGCATCATTATGTTTCCTCATATCTACACAAATATTTACCCCCCCTTGTTTATTTTCTTGGACTACCATACAACTTATCCATTCAGATTCCTCTACTGGTTCTATGATACAAGCTTCCAACATTCTGTCAATTTTTGCTTTCACTTTCTGCTTATACACTGAATTCAGTCTATAGGGTCTTTTCCTGACAAGTCTAGACTCATGTTTGAGGGGTATATTCATCTCACCTATCTCCCCTTCTATGATTTTAATCTCTGTAAAGGTTGTTGAAAATAGGTCACTGTATTCGCGCAATAACTCTGTTATTATTTCTACTGTTTTCTTATCCCAATAGTCTCCAATACCCGCCATTTTAGGATTGTCATTTGTCCCAATATTGACTTTCTTAACTTTGATTAGTGCAACAAATACTTCTGAATCTAGAGATGGACCTTCCACCTTTATTTCTCCTTCAACTTCTGTAATATCATGAGAGTAACATGATATATGGTGCTTCCTCTTCAACATGATATCATGAGAGTAACTCTTTGACTGTTTGTCTGTTATGTTGTTGATATTCTGTCATGATTTCAACTTCTGGTTCATTGCTAAATATCATTCCATGTATCAGCTTTAGCGCTTTATCAATGTTGGTGTTCTCATGTTCAAATGAGAAGGTTACTACAAAATTCTGCTGTAAGCCTATCCATTATGTAGTTCCTTTGTGCATCTACTAGTCTATATACCAGTTCCCTGGGATTCCTTCCAATGTATGGATAAATTAATGAGTCCATTCCTCTAGTGGTGTCATCCTCCATTGTGCCTTGCACTTTTCCAAGTGTTTCACCAGTGTTCCATGTCCATCATACCTCTGCAATTTATTGCTCCCCTGCTCTGCGCCAAATATAATGCACAATAGTCATTTACACTGATACCAATCCTTAATGGTTTATTTGTGCACACCCCACCATCTTACAGGTGTTTCCTTGAGTGAAATATCTAGGGATAAGAGCCTCTAATTTTCTAGTACTTCCTCTTAATATTTTGTCAAAAATTCCTCTAAATCATTTAACCCATGAAAACTAGGAGGTTCTCTTATCTCTGTACCAACCTATCTTAATGCGTGGTCTATTCTTGCACACCTCCTTGTGGAAACTTCATGAAATCATTGTTTCCAATGCACATGATGTAATGCTTCTCCACCTGAGTACCCCATATGGATTTTGGTTAACATAATCCTCTTCTCATGTGGTGGTTTTGTACAATTGGTTTATTTCCTCCATATCCAAATAAGTGGGTTATACAAACCTTTATCCTTCTAATGGATCCAATGGTGCAATGAATCTATATTCACCTGATTCAAAAGTCATTTTTCTTGTCTTTAGGTTGATTATAACTTGGTTATCAAATGCCCAATACAGTCCAAGCAATGTTGGGTAAGGTGTTGTGGAATCTACTATCTCTATTACTTCAAAGTCTGCCGTAGTGCGCACTCCATCCAAATCTACTGTCAAACCTTTAAGCCTTCCAATTGGTAATACTCTATGTTGATTTTCTAATTTGGTAATACTCTGTGTTGATTTGCTAATTTGGTAATACTTTGTGTTGTAATACTCTCCCATATTGAAATCCCCAATGTTGGCATTATGTATGAATTCTCTGCTTGTCCTTCTTCTTGTATGGATATGATTCACTGTTTTTTGTTCTAACTTTCCTTCTACCTATGTGTTACATCTTTCTAGCATATTTTGTAATATATTAATAGATGATGGATCCTTCAATAACTTAACACAAGATTGCAGATTTTTTTTTATGTTACTTACTTGCTATAAGGTTGTTCTTCACTGGTATCATCCAATGAGGATGACATTTCGTACATTGGTGAGTTTTGAGTGTGTTTCATGGTTGATGTATATGAAACATTTTTCTTGAGAAACTCTTTTCTGACCTCCTTAAATGTTCCTTTTATTTCCATGCATCAAACTACTTATGTGGTTTAGTATTCTTATTAACCCATTAGTGTTGCGCCGAATCTTGTTTTATTGCATCAGTTCCTATTTTGGCTCCTCATCAAGTGACTATATTTATGTTTCTTCCATCATCCCTAGATTATATATAAATCCACTGGACATTCTGGCTGTTTTGGTTCCTTTTTTCTTGGATCTTCCCCAAGTGTGTTGAACAATATTCTATGTCATGATCAAATGCATGACAATACATACATGTCGCTGGTGGGAGTGGACATTCCCTTGCATAATGTCTTGGTTGTTGGTAGTTTTGGAACACTACTGGTCCTCTACCTCGTCCAAATACTCCTCTTCCTCATCCTCCACCTCGATCTCTTCGTGGCACATTGTACCGAGGTACATAGTTATATTGCGTGGGGTTATACTGAGGCTTCACATTATTATATTCTGGTTGTGCAGTGTTGTACTGCTGCTGTGCATTATTTTATGGTGGTGGTACTTGGTTGAAATGAGGTGTATCTTGTCATGTCATCATTTCTACTTTCACCCTATAAGTATATGAAGTTATTTCTCTCATCAGCTCCATCGTCTTACAATCCTTACCATCATGACCCACTAACTTGAAAAAATTGCAATATGAAAATTTTGGTACAGTCTTATATTTCTGCATCATTGAACAGTGATATGGATGATTCCCATGTGTTTTAAAAATCTCACACCATGGTCCTTTTGTTGGCAATGGGTTTGGTACCTCTTTTTCCATATACTGCGCGGAATTTGGGCATTCATTCTTATGGTGTCCTTCTGTCCTGCATAAGGTACACCAAACAACTTCTATTTTCTCTTTACCCTTATTTTGGTTAAGTTGAAATGTTAGATTCTTCAAATCCTCCTTCAACTCCTCTATTGATGGATCTATCTACTGATACTGGTTCTCTTCCATTTGTAAGGCCGTCTGTAGAGCCTTTGCCTGAGTTTGCAACTTCTGCTATCTTAATGGGTATTTCAAATGTGGTAACAATGAGTTCATAAATAGATGCCTATGTTGCATGTCAATCATTGCATATTTCAACTTACCTTTTAGACGTTTAAAACTCCGATCAATCTCCCAAATAGAGTCACCTGGTTTTTTTTTTTCTGATTTCAATCATTTCATTCATATATTGGTCTTCTGAGCTAGGCTTCTAAAATTTGTTTATCAATTGTTTTTTCACATATGCAATAGTCTTTGTTACTCCTGGTGGACTGTTTACATCTAGGCTCATGTACCAGTCCAATGCGTAGTCTCTTAGTGTGATAGATAACTACACAAGATTTGTATCCTCATCTATGATCTTCTTTGCTTCCCATATCTTCTCGCAAATGAATAAGTGATTTTTAAGGTCCTCTAATGCCTCTCCCCGAAATTCTGGTAACCTGATCATGGGATCATGTCTCGCCATTTTAAACTATGTTGAACTACTACCTCCGCACAATGTAGATAATTGACTATTACTTCTTGAACTGGCTCCTCCAGTTTCTGCTCCTTGATTGGATGCGTTTCTTGTTGTCTTTCTTCCACTAAAATTCGGTTGTCTAATTGATGGTGTTCTTTCTGGTGTGTTAGTTGCACATGGGGTTGTAGGTTCCACACTGATGGTAATATGGATTGGAGTTTTGCCTTCTGATCCTACCCTTGGACCTCTTGTTTTCCTTTCATATGTTGCACATAGGATTTCCTCAATCTACTCCATAGCCTAGAGATCCTCTACCTCTTCTTCATCTCTTGGAAAGCCCTCTCTATCAGCTATGTCTCTCTTCTTGTTATTCATATTATATTGGTAGGGTGCTCCATTTCCCGTCTTTCCAAATTCTGCACAGGGAAGTTTAGCTGTTTGATTCCATGGTAATCACATTGTTGTCATACAATAGAATCTTGATTGAAGTATACAACAATTTGATGTACCTACCTTTGGGTCCCTTTAGAAAATACTACTCAGATGTAGTGTAATACTTTGCGGTATCTACTGCAAATTTGGTGATAAACCTTGCAACAACACTGTCTAACCAAAAATCTACTGCGCACGTAAATTTTTTATTAACTTACTGTAACTGCGTGATCTCCACAGGGTTCCACTCCAACTATCTAATTCGATTTGTAGGGTGGTTGTATTTTAATATCAATAATCACTCCTACAAAAAATGTGGAAAATCACAGAAAAATACCTCATCCAAGTCGTTAAACACATATTTGTCAAGATATTTGCATGGTGTAAACTTTGGGTTTCTGTTATCCTTCTGCGCAAACTCAAGTTCCTTTTATTTCAACCATCTTTCGATCTCTGCCTTTGTTGGATCCCATGGCATAAACATTCCCTTCTATACTTTCATCCTCCACGTGTTTGTTCCACGGATCGTGTCCACTCAATCCTATGCAGCTCCAGCTGACAACATAACCATTTGTGGGTTTAGATATTTGACTTCTCACTTCTTCTTGGGTTGACCCAGGTTCATATCTGATCAGGTTTCCAACCAAACCCTCTAAAACTATGGTCCCTCATGGTAAACCAGAAGGCAACGATGTGCACAGAAGGAACCATGTAGTCTCACATGAGATACTCTATGGGTGACTGCAATACCCAAGTGTTTGCAGTCTAGGAATGAGTGGGGATATGGGAGTGTATTATATCTTTCTTTATGAATTAACCTTGTTCTTGATTAAAGTATTTATATTATTCATTCATATTTTATACTTATGCATGCATGCTAATACATCTTGTTATTCATTCATAACTAATCATTGACGGAAAGTAAACATTCAAGAACCATCATAGATAACACAAGTTTTACCATGGTTCACCCACTCCTGGGCTATGTCCACAAATATTTGTCTTCTCTTCTCTTTTATTTAGTCTGCTATAAAATATGGCATTGCGTGCATTACATATTCAATCATACAATCATGATGAGGTTAAGGAACCTTTGTGAGGTAGACTAGATCACACCAAGCTCCTCATCCTGTGACCTAACCCTCAAAATCTAGTTTACTTGATTCTTATACAACCTTATGACAATCACACTAATCGTTACCAACTCACCAACAAAAACCAAACTTTCACCAACCAATACCTAACCTATACTTCCTTGGTTCTTATTTATACTATTTTACAGGCTTATAGCCCTTACAATCCTTATAAAAAACCCTAACCCTATCATGGTTAGGCTTGCCTACCTGTGCACCACGTTTATTTTCCTCTTGCATGTTGATTTTCCTTCTTTTTATGCATGTTTCTTTCTTTCCATCTGTTGCATGCACTCCAAAATTAGGTTTTCCTTTCGAAAATTAGGTCTTTCCCAAAATAGATCTGTTCTCCAAAATTAGGCCTGTGCCCAAAATAACCTTCCTTCTAAAAATAGGTCTGCACCCAACAATCATTCTCATCCTTTGCTTCAAGTCCTTTGTAAGGATATAAATCTACAACATTGAATATTGCTGAAATTCCAATATCATGTGGTAACTCAAGTTCATAAGCATTAGTTGAAAATTTCCTCAAAATTCTGCAGGGTCCTATCTTCTTCAATTTCATTTTGTTATACTCATTCTTTGAGAATCTATCTCTCCTCAGGTGTACCAAAACTTGATCTCCAAATTCAAAAGTAACTTCCCTTCTCTTCAGATATGCTCTTTGCTTGTACCTCTAGATGTTGTCCTACAACTTCCTTTTGATCTGTTCATGCAACATTTTCATTGTAGCAAAACCCTCTGCATCAATACTTCTCATCTCTGCCTTTCCCAAATATCTAATTTCAGAAATTCCTTTTGGGTGAATACGATAGAAAATTTGAAATGGAATTTTCCCTGTACTTTTATTAGGTGAGTCATTGTAAGAAAATTCATCTTGTGCAAGAATTTGATCCCACTGACTTCTATGGTCACTTACCAAACTTGTCATTAAGTTTCCCAAGCTCATGTTTACCACTTTTGTCTGCCCATCAGTTTGTGGGTGATAGTATGAACTGAAAGAAAGGTTTGTTCTGGTCAATAAATGCATGACATTTCCACACTAATCCTAGTAGAAGAGAAGAAGTATTTAATCAAGAAAGAAAATGACACAAGCAATAACACAGTACACCAAGATTTTACCCTGGAAACCCTTAATTGGGAAAACCAACATTCCTTTGAGCATTCTTCTCTCTTGTTTTCTTATTCATTAAGAATAAAAGGTTACATGTCTAACCTTGGTCCACACCTAAGACACAATCAACATCATACCCTCTGGAACAAGAAAGAACAACCCTGTAGCCAATTAAACATACATATGCATGAACATACACCTCTACCTACACATGCATTAACCTGCATAAGTGCATTGCAACATTAGCCTTTACGACCTTACAACATGCCTCTTTATAGGATTTAAAATAGGAAAAACACTGAATATTGGTGAACAAAAATAGTTACATATCCATACATATCATTGGCTACAAATCCTACAAATCCCGGGATTATGTTACAATCGACTCCAAGTCAGGTTTACCAGTCGACCTTCATTCAGTCTCTAGTCATTCATCTCACGCCTACACTTCAACCTCTTGTCGATTGAATTTTCGTCGATATCTTCGAATTCAAATTTACCCGATCGAATTCCTCGACCTTTGAATTGTTGTCGATCTACCTCGAATTCGACTGTCAGTCGATTCACCTCAACTAGAATTTCACTGCAAAGAATATAAAAACCCAACATTCTCCCACTTTTTTTCTTCTTTACTAAAATAGGGTATTCCTGAAATTTCTCTCACAAACCCACAACAACAATTCCCATTTCCTCTCTGCATGAACGAAACCTCACAACACTCACAATCTTGGTCAACGAGTCTGCTATGTCTTGTAACATGTCTAATTTCTCCAGTAGCACCTTGTTACTTTCCACCATATCTCTTACAAAATGGTATTGTACATCAATATGCTTAGTCTTTGAATGATAAGAAAGGTTATTTTCTAGAAATATTGTGCTTTGAATGTCGCAACTTACCTTCATAAATCTCTATCCAAACTCGATTCTTGAACACAACCTTTGAAGCCATACGACTTCTTTGCTTCCATGAGTGGCCGCCATGTATTCAAATTTTGTTTTTGACAAGGCTACAACCTCCTTCCTCTTAGTGATCCAACTTATTTCTCCACTGAAAATATTGAAGACATATCCGCTAGTCGACCTTCGTCGATCTAGATCTCCATCCCATTCGGTGTCAACAAATCCATGTACATCTAGTTTACCACTGTCACCTCCAAGTTTTCCTTGGTAGCATATAGCATAGTACTTTGTTCCACACAAATACATGAATACTTTATTGACAACTATCCAATGCTCCTTTCTAGGTCTCGACATGTACCTACTCAACACTCCCACTACATGGGTAATTTCTGGTCAAGTGCAGACCATCACATACATTAGACTACCAACCGCACTTGCATAGGGAACATGTGCCATGTCCTCTATCTCTTCTCGTGTATTTGGAAACTATTCATCAGTAATCCTTTCTCCCACTAGAATTGACACCTTCATCGGTTTGAAATCCTGCATGTTGAATCGTTTCAGAACTGTTCCAATATACTTCACTTGATTCAACCAGATATTTCTAGTGGCTCGATCTCTCTTAATCTCCATTCCTAGAATGAAGTTAGCTGCACTGTTATCCTTCATGTCAAACTTGGAGGATAACTTCTTCTTCACCTCCTTTATTACATCCATGTTGTTTCCAATCAAAAACATGTCATCAACAAATCCCAAACTAAGGATGTATGTGTCAAAATTATGGTACCACATCCTTGGCGATTGCTTTAGAACATAAAGGGATATTTTGATTTTGCACACCAACTCTTGTTTTCCCTTTAATACAAATCCTTTAGACTGTTTCATGTAGATTTCTTCTTCCAGGTCCCCATGTAGGAACAATGTCTTCACTTCCGTATGTTGTATCTCCAGATCGAATGCTGTAGCGACGAGAATTAGTACTCTAATGGAGGTTAGTTTTGCAACAGAGGAAAAAATATCACCGAAGTCGACTCCCTCAACTTGGGAATAACCTTTAGCTACTAGTCGATCTTTGAACTTATCGAATTGACCTGCGACATTCATATTCTTCTTGAACATCCAATTTCTACCAACAAGCTTCCTTCCACTAGGTAAATTGAACAAATCCCATGTCTCATTCTTGTATAAGGATTACATATCTTCAACCATGGAATCCTTTTAGAGTTTACCCTTTGTCGAGTCGACTACCTCACTGTCCGATTTGGTCTCATTGTCGATGGGAGTTAGCACAAATGTGGAATGGAAGTCGGGTGAACTATACCTTTCGACTATTTTTCTTATTATTTTTGACCTCCTTACCACTGGAGTGAATTGTTCCAACTCTTCCTTAGATTCATTTGACTCATCTGAATCATCTTCTTCGTTCGTCAATTCAAACCACACCATATTAGGATTATTTTCGGTTTGAACAACTTCCTCAGGCTCATATTTACCTCCAACTTCTCTGAAGACCACACCTTGACACTACATTTTTCTCCTTGATGCAAGATCCCAAAGCTTATCTCCTTTCATCCCTTCTTTGTATCTGATGAAAATAAATTTGACTACCTTATTGTCCAACTTACTCCTCTTTTCCTTTGGAATATGCACAAATGCATCACAAAAAACACTTTGAGATGTGCCACCAAAGGATTCTTACCCGATCATACCTCATTTGGATTTGTGTCGACTAGCATCGACGAAAGAGACATATTCACCAGATATCTTGCAGTCTCGACTGCCTCGACCTAGAATTCTTGTGCGAGCCCAACATCACTGAGCATACTCCTTGCCTTATCCATCAATGTTCTGTTCATTCTCTCGACAAATCCATTTTGTTGTGGGGTATATGGTGTGGTATTTTGGCATGCTACACCAAATTGCTTACATAACTGATCAAACTCCTTTCCACAAAATTCACCACCATTGTTAGTCCTCAACTATTTAATCCTCTTCTTTGTTTGGTTTTCCACAAGATATTTAAAAATCCCTAAATCTCTCGAAAACCCATGATTTCTTCCTCAGGAATTATATCCATGTCTTCCTAGAAAAATCATCTATGAAGGAGACATAATATAGGGATCCACCAAGTGAAGGAACTATAACCGGGCCAAACAAATCACTATGCGTTAGTTTTAGAATCCCATTTTCCCTTGTCTCTCTAGATGGGAACCTCACCCGAATTTGTTTCCCATATATTTCATGTTCACAAAAGTCGACTTCTAAACCACATTCAGGAAAACCTTCGACCATACCTTTTCTTTTCATAGCTCGAATTCCTTTTTCTCCAGTGTGTCCTATCCTCTCGTGCCATAACCTATTCGGGTTGAGTTCATCATGTCTTTTCGAGTTATTTTTAACTGAATTAGCTCGAGTTGAGTTGAGTTGTGTCAACATCGAGTTGAGTAGTGTCGCAATCGAGTTGATTTCAGGAGAAACGATGTTGTTTCATACAATTGAGTTGACATTCCCTAAAAACTTATACAGGGTACCAATACAAACTTCTTTCATTAAGACCATTTCACCTCTGACCATATCACATGAATCCTTTTGAAACAGAGTATGCACACCTAGATAACTCATCTTGATGACATATATCATGTTTCTTTCCAAACCCAGAATGTGTAGCACACCTGGAAGGGTTCTTTTCCTCCCATCATGTACCATCAGTCAGACTCTTCCCCATCCAAAAATTCTGGTTGTCGAGTCTTCCCCCAAGAACACATCACCCTCATCATATTTTTCATATTCACAAAACCATTATTTATGTGGTGTCATATGATAGCATGCTCCTGATTCGATCAACCAAACATATTTATCTGACTATGTACTGGTCGATGCTAGGTACACATCACCACCCTTCTATGAGGTCATGTATCTCTCAGTCAACTTCTTCTCATCGGATTCAACACTGAATTCTATTGCCTTCTATTTAAAATCCTTGTTATAATGCCCAACTTTACTGCATTTCCAGCATCTTCATGTCGACTGAACTGAGGATGTAGATCTAACCTTCGACTTAAAATTTCTACTAGAGAATCTACCTTTATCTCTGTTTACCAGTCGACCTCTCATTGCCAGAGCATCTTTGGTCGATCCTTCCATGTTATTTCTTCTCATTTATTTTGATAACAGAGAAACAACCTCATGATCTAGTGCTAGTGTGATTGTATTAATCCCAATATCCATGACTAAGCTATCCCATGAGTCTAGAAAATAACATAATAGGCTGTTACACTTCTCCTCATCAATGATCTTTATATCCACAGATGATAACTGGATTAACATGGTATTAAACACATTTAATTGCTCAGTCACCGAACTACCATCACTCATCCTTAGAAGATATATTTTCTTTCTAAGAAACAACTTATTTACCAGATATTTTGACTTGTATAAGCTTCCCATCTTGTCCCACAATTTCTTGGCTAAATATTCACCTGAGACATTCAACAACATCGAATCTGCAAGACAAATCTGTATCATAATTCTTGATTTTCTTTCGAGTTTCTCCCATTCTTTTGTCGACATGCCTGTCGAATTTGTACCTGGACAAGCTGCTATCCATTGTTCTCGATCTACAAGAAGATCTTCCATTTTAAGCTTCCAAAGCTCAAAATTCTGGCCATTGAATATTTCTATCTCTATTCTGGAATTGCTCGCCATTATTTACTGTGATCTTTAAAACAATTTATGACTTTCAACTCTTACTGTACCTAGGGTTTAGTTATCATATTCAAGATTGGAAAATCAAGATCTGATATGCTCACCAAATCATTACACCGCTCTGATAACTCACTTGTCAGGGAATACCTAAGCTCTGATACCACATGTTAGGAAATGCAGGACATTTCCACACTAATCCTAGCTGAAGAGAAGAAGAATTTAATCAAGAAATCAAATGACACAAGAAATCACACAGTACACCGAGATTTTAACCTGGAAACCCTTAACTGGGAGAACCAACATTCCTTTGAACGTTCTTCTCTCTTGTTGTATTATTCATTTAGAATAAAAGGTTACATGTCTAACCTTATTCCACACCTAAGACACAATGAACATCATACCCTCTTGCATAAGAAATAAAAAACCTGTAGCCAATTAGCCTTACATATGGATGACCAACAAACTATACGTACACATGCATTAACCTGCATAAGTATATTACAACATTGTCCTTTATGGCCTTACAACATGCCTCTTTATAGTCTTTACAATAAGAAAAACCCTAAATATTGGTGCCCAAAAATGGTTACAGATCCATGCATATCATTGGCTAAAAATCCCACAAATCCTGGGATTCTGTTACAGTCGACTCCAAGTTGGGTTTACCATTCGACTACTAGGCGACCTTCATTCGGTCTCTATTCATTCATCTCACGCCCACACTTCTAACTCTTGTCGGTTGATCTACCATTGATATCTTTGACTTCGACTTCTCGATCGACTTCCTCGACCTTCGACTTGTTGCTGATATACCTTGACTTCGACCATCAGTTGATTCACCTCAACTAGAATTTCACTACAAAGAATATAACAACCCAACATTTCCAAGATTCTTCCACAACGTCCTCCAGAAATGTCCAACAAATTTAATGTCTCTATCTAAAACTATACTTCTGGGCAATCCATGCAATCTAAAAATTTCTTTGTAAAACATATTAGCAATATGGGTTGCATCACTGGTTTTGTAACAAGGTACAAAATGTTCCATGTTTGAGAAACTATCAACAATTACAAATATTGAATCATAATTTCCCCTTTGATTTTTTGGCAAACCCAAAACAAAATCCATGCTTATGGCATCCCATGGCCTACTTGGAATTGGAAATGGCTGATATAAACTTGTGTTATGTTGCTTTCCTTTGGAATAATGACAAATTATACATATTTCTAGAAATATCTTAACATCATATCTCATACCTCGGCAAAATTTAGAATAACTTAATTGAGCATAAGTTTGATCATGTCCAAAGTGCCCAACCAATACTCCACTATTTTATTCTTTCAACAAGTTATCTCTCATTGAGCATTTCAGAATGCACAATTAACTTCCTTTGAATAACAATCTCTCTTGGATGATATACTCTACCCAAGGACTTCTATCTCCAATCATTGGGTTCTCACATGCATCATAGGATTCTTTGAAGCATGATTCTTGTTTGTACATTTCCTTGAGATGTTCAAACCCCAAGGTACTCACTTGAAATTCCTACAAAACCAAACACCTCCTGCTCAAAGCATATGCAACTTTGCTAGCACTTCCACTGATAATTTTAAGAAAAAATGTAATTTTTTTCATAAACTCTACCCATTTGGCATGTCTCTGATTCAACTTCTCCTATTTATTTATAAACTGCTAAGCATGATTTTCTAACCAAAAATCTACTACACGCGTAAATTTTTTATTAACTTGATGTAACTGCGTGATCTCCACAAGGTTCCACTCCAGCTGTCTAATTTGATTTGTAGGGTGGTTGTATTTTAATCTCAATAACCACTCCTATAACAAATGTGTGAAATCACAGAAAAACACCTCATCGAAGTCACTAAACACGTATTTGTCAAGATATCTATGTGGTGTTAAATTAGGGTTTCTTTTATCCTTTTGTGCAAACTCAAGTTCCTTTGATTTCAACAATCTTTTGATCTATGCCTTTGTTGGATTCTATGACATAAACATTCCCTTCTATAATTTCTTCCTCCGTGTGTTTGTTCCATGGATCCCATCCACTCAATCCTATGCAGTTCCAACCAACAACATAACCATTTGTTGGTTTAGATCTCTGACTTCTTACTTCTTCTTGGGTTGACCCAGGTTCATATTTGAACAGGTTTCCAACAAAACCCTCTAAAACTATCATCCCTCCTGGTAAACTAGAAGGAAACGATGTGCATAGAGTGCACCAGACAATCTCACTTGAGATATCTCTATGGGTGACTGCAATACCTAAGTGTTTGTAGTCTAGGAATGAGTGGGGATCTGGGAGTCTATTCTATCTTTCTTTATGCATTAACCTTGTTCTTGATTAAAGTATTTCTATTATTCATTCATATTTTATCCTTATGCATGCATTCTAATACATATCATTATTCATTCATAAACTAATAATTGACAGAAAGTAAACATTCAAGAACCAACACACATAACACACGTTTTACCGTGGTTCACCCCCTCCTGGGCTATGTCCACAAATATTTGTCTTCTCTTCTCTTTTATTTAGTCTGCTGTAAAATATGGTGCTGCACGCATTACATATTCGATCATACAATCATGATGAGGTTAAGTAACCTCTGTGAAGGGGACTAGATCACACCAGGATCCTCAGCCTGTGACCTAACCCTCAAAATCCAGCTTACTTGACTCTTATACAACCTTATGACAATCACACTAATCGTTACCAACTCACCAAAAAAACCAAACTTTCACCAACCAACCCCTAACCTAGACCTCCTTGGTTCTTATTCATACTATTTTACATGCTTATAACCATTACCATCCTTATCAAAAACCCTAACCCTATCATGGTTAGGCTTGCTTACCTGCACACCATGTTGATTTTCCTCTTGCATGCTGATTTTCCTTCTTTTTATGCATGTTTCTTTCTTTCTATCTATTGCGTTTGCTCCAAAATTAGGTTTTCCTTTCCAAAATTAGGTCTTTTCCAAAATAGATATGTTCTCCAAAATTAGGCATGTGCCTAAAATAATCTTCCTTCTAAAAATAGGCTTGCACCCAACAATCATTCTCATCCTTTCCTTCAAGTCCTCTGTAAGGATATAAATCTACAACATTGAATATTTATGAAATTCCAGTATCATGTGGTAACTCAAGTTCATAAGCATTAGCTGGAAATTTCCTCAAAATTCTACAGGGTCCTATCTTCTTCAATTTCATTTTGTTATACTCATTCTTTAAGAATCTCTCTCTCCTCAGGTGTGCCAAAAATTGATCTCCAAATTCAAAAGTAACTTCCCTTCTCTTCATATATGCTCTTTTATTGTACCTCTGGATGTTTTCCTACAGCTTCCCTTTGACCTGTTCATGCAACATTTTCATTGTAGAAAAACCCTCTGCATCGACACTTCTCATCTCTGCCTTTCCCAGATCTCTAATTTCATAAATTCCTCTTGGGTGAGTACGATAGAAAATTTGAAATGGAATTTTCCCTATACTTTTATTAGGTGAGTCATTGTAAGAAAACTTAGCTTGTGCAAGAATTTGATCCCACTTCTATGGTCACTTACCAAACTCCTCATTAATTTTCCCAAGCTCATGTTTACCACTTTTGTCTGCCCATCAGTTTGTGGGTGATAGGATGAACTGAAAGAAATGTTTGTTCCTATCAATAAATGCAAGAAATTTCCACACTAATCCTAGGAGAAGAGAAGAAGAATTTAATCAAGAAAGAAAATGACACAAACAAGAACACAGTACACCGAGATTTTACCCTGAAAACCCTTAATTGGGAAAACCAACATTCCTTTGAGAATTATTCTCTCTTGTTTTATTATTCATTCAGAATAAAAGGCTACATGTATAACCTTGGTCCACACCTAAGACACAATCGACATCATACCCTCTTGCACAGGAAAGAACAACCCTGTAGCCAATTCAACATACATATGCATGACCATCAACCCATACCTAGACATGCATTAGCCTGAATAAGTGCATTACAATATTATCCTTTACAACCTTACATAACACCTCTTTATAGGATTTACAATAGGAAAACCCCTAAATTTTAGTGCCTAAAAATAGTTACATATCCATACATATCATTGGCTACAAATCCTGCAAATCCCAGGATTATGTTACAGTCGACTCCAAGTTGGGTTTACCAGTCAACTACTAGTCGACCTTCATTCAGTCTCTTGTCGGTCGTTTCACACCACCCTTCAAACTCTTGTCAGTATACTTGCCTCTGATATCTTCGACTTCAAATTTACCCGATGTACTTCCTCGACCTTTGACTTGTTGTCTATCTACCTCGAATTTGACCGTCAGTCGATTCACCTCGACTAGATTTTCACTGCAAATAATATAAAAACCCAACATTATCCCACTTGTTGTCTTCTTTACTAAAATAGTATATTCCTAAACTTTTGCTCATAGACCCACAACAACAATTCCCATTGCCTCTATGCATGAAGAGTACCTCACAACACTCACAGACTTGGTCAACGAGTCTGCCATGTTTTCCAACGTGTCTACTTTCTCCAGTAGAACCTTGTTAATTTCCACCATATCTCTTACGAAATGGTATTGTACATCAATGTGCTTAGTATTTGAATTATAATCAAGGTTATTTTCTAGAAATATTGCGCTTTGAATGTCGCAAACTACCTTCATAACTCTTTGTCAAAACCCGATTCTTGAACACAACCTTTGAAGCCATACCACTTCTTTGCTTCCATGAGTGGCCGCCATGAATTCATATTTTGCTGTCGACAAGGATACGATCTCCTGTATCTTAGTCATCCAACTTATTTCTCCACTGAACATATTGAAGACATATCCTCTAGTCGACCTCCATCGATCCATATTTCCATCCCATTCGATGTCAACAAAGCCATGTACATCTAATTTACCCCTGTCACCTCCAGGTTTTCCTTGGTAGCATATAACATAGTCCTTTGTGCCACAAAAATACATGAATACTTTCTTGACAGCTATCCAGTGCTCCTTTCCAGGTATCGACATGTGCTTACTCAGCACTCCCACTACATGGGTAATGTATGGTCAAGTGTGGACCATCACATACATTAGACTACCAATCGCACTTTCATAGGGAACATGTGACATGCCCTCTATCTCTTCCTGTGTCTTTGGAAACTGTTCATCAATAATCCTTTCTCCCACTATAATTGACACCTTCATCGATTTGCAATCCTGCATGTTGAATCATTTCAGAACTGTTCTAATACACTTCTCTTGATTCAACCAAAGCTTTCTAGTGGCTCTATCTCTCTTAATATCCATTCCCATAATGAAGTTAGCTTCACTGAGATCCTTCATGTTGAACTTGGAGGATAACTGCTTCTTCACCTCCTTTATTACATCCATGTTGTTTCCAATCAACAACATGTCATTGACATACAAAGCTACATATATGAAACACCCACCTTCTTCCTTGGAATGTATGCAATTATCAACTTTGCTTCTCACAAATCCCAAACTAAGGATGTATGTGTCAAAATTATGGTACCACATCCTTGGCAATTGCTTTAGACCATAAAGGGATATTTTGAGTTTGCACACCAAATCTTGTTTTCCCTTTACTACAAATTCTTCAGGTTGTTTCATGTAGATTTGTTATTCCAGGTCCCCATGTAGGAACAATGTCTTCACATCCATCTGTTCTATCTCTAGATCAAATGCTGTAGCCACAAGAATTATTACTCTAATGGAGGTTAGTTTTGCAACAAAGGAAAAAATCTCACCGAAGTTGAATCCCTCGAATTGGGAATAACCTTTCGCTAACAGTCGAGCTTTGAACTTATTGAATTGACCTACGACATTCATATTCTTCTTGAACATCCAATTGTTACCAATGAGCTTCCTTCTACTAGGTAACATGAACAAATCCCATGTCTCATTCTTGTACAAGGATTCCATATCTTCAACCATGGCGTCCTTTCATAGTTTACCCTCTATCGAGTCATCTTCCTCACTGGTTGATTTGGTCTCATTGTCGATGGAAATTAGCATGAATGCGGAATGGAAGTCGGGTGAACTATACCTTTCGACTATTTTTCTTATTCTTTTTGACCTCCTTACCACTAGAGTGAATTGTTCCACCTCTTCCTCAGATTCAATCGACTCATTTGAATCATCTTCTTCATTCCTCAATTCAAACCACACCGTATCAGGATTATTCTCGGTTTGAACAACTTCCTCAAGCTCAAATTTACCTCCAAATTCTCTAAAGACCACATATCGACTGTACATTTTTCTCTTTGATGAAGGATCCCAAAGCTTATATCCTTTCATCCCTTCTTTGTATCCGATGAAAATATATTTGACTACCTTCTTGTCCAAATTGCTCCTCTTTTCCTTTGTAACATGCAAAAATGCATTCCAACAAACACTTTGATATGTGCCACCAAAGGCTTCTTACCCGACCATACCTCATTTGGACTCGTGTTGACTAGCATCGACAAAGGATACATATTCACCAGATATCTTGCAGTCTCGACTGCCTACACCTAGAATTCTTGTGCGAGCCCAACACCACTGAGCATACTCCTTGCCTTATCCATCAACATTCTGTTCATTCTCTCGACAAATACATTTTGTTGTGGGGTATATGGTGTGGTATTGTGGCATGCTACACCACATTTCTTACACAAATGATCAAATTCCTTTCCACAGAATTTACCACCATTGTCATTCCTCAACAATTTAATCCTCTTCTCTGTTTGGATTTCCACAAGAGATTTAACACTCCCTAAATCTCTCAAAAACCTATGATTTCTTCCTCAGGAAATATATCCATGTCTTCCTAGAAAAATAATCTATGAAGGAGACATAATATAGGGATCCACCAAGTGAAGGAACTATAACCAGGCCAAACAAATCACTATGCATCAGTTCTAGAATCCCATTTTCCCTTGTTTCTCCAAATGGGAACCTCACCCAACTTTGTTTCCCATATATATAATGTTCACAAAAGTCGACTTCTAAACCACATTCAGGAAAACCTTCGACCATACCTTTTATTTTCATAGCTCAAAGTCCTTTTTCTCCAATGTGTCCCATCCTCTCGTGCCATAACCTAGTCAGGTCGAGTTCATTATGTCTTATCGAGTCAGTTTGAACTGACTTATCTCGAGTCAAGTTGATTTGTGTCAACATAGAGTTGAGTAGAGTCGCAATCAAGTTGATTTCAGGAGCAATGATGTTGTTTCATACAATCGAGTTGACATTCCATAACAACTCATACAAGGTACCAATACAAAATCCTTTCATTAAGACCATTTCACCTCTGACCATCTCACACGAATCCTTTTGAAACAGAGTATGCACACCTAGATCACTCATCTTGCTGACACATATCAGGTTTCTTGACAAACCAAGAATGTGTATCACACCTGGAAGGGTTCTTTTCCTCCCATCCTATAGTGTCAGTCATATTTTTCCCTGTCCAAAAATTCTGGTTGTCGAGTCTTCCCCCAAGAACATATCACCCCCATCATATTTTTCATATTCACAAAACCATTATTTATGTGGTGTCATATGATATGATGCTCCTGATTCGATCAACCAAACATATTTATCTGACTGTGTACTTGTCGATGCTAGGTACACATCACCACCCTTCTCCGAGGTCATCTATCTCTTAGTCATCTGCTTCTCATCGGATTCAACACTGACTTCTATTGCCTTCGATTTAAAATCCTTTTTATAATTCCCAACTTTACCACATTTCCAGCATCTTCGTGTCGATTGAACCGAGAATCTAGATCTACCCTTCGACTTAAAATTTCTACTAGAGAATCTGCCTTTATCTCTTTTTACCGGTCGACCTCTCATTGCCAGAGCATCTTTGGTCGATCCTTCCATGTTATTTATTTTCATTTCTTATGATAATAGAGAAGTAACCACATCCTCTAGCACTAGTGTGATTGCATTTCTCCCAATATCCACGACTAAGCTATCCCCATGAGTCTGGAAAATAACATTGTAGGATGATGCACTTCTCCTCATCAATGATCTTTATATCCACAAATGATAACTGGATTAACATGTTATTAAACACATTTAAATGCTCAGTCACTGAACTGCCATCACTCATCCTCAAAATATATAGTTTCTTTCTGAGAAACAACTTATTTACCAGATATTTCGACTCGTATGAGCTTCCCAACTTGTCCCACAGTTTCTTGGTTGAATATTCACCCGAGACATTCAACAACATCGAATCTACAAGACAAAGCCGTATCATACTTACTGATTTTCTTTCGAGTTTATCCCATTCTTCTGTCGACATGCCTGTCGGATGGGTACTTGGATAGGATGCTAACCATTGTTCTCGATATACAAGAAGATGTTCTATTTCAATCTTCCATAGCTCAAAATTCTGGCCATTGAATATTTCTATCTCTATTCTAGAATTGCTCACCATTCTTTACTACGATCTTTAAAACAATTTATGACTTTCGACTCTTACTGTACCTAGGGTTTAGTTATCAGATTCAAGATTGGCAAATCAAGATCTGATATACTCGCCAAATCATTACACCACTTTGATAGCTCACTTGTCAGAGAAGACCTAAGCTCTGATACCACATTTTAGGAAATGCAGGACATTTACACACTAATCCTAGTAGAAGAGAAGACAAATTTAATCAAGAAAGCAAATGACACAAGCAATCACACAGTACACCGATATTTTACCTTGGAAACCCTTAACTAGGAAAACCAAAATTCCTTTGAACGTTCTTCTCTCTTGTTGTATTATTCATTTAGAATAAAAGGTTACATGTCTAACCTTAGTCCACACCTAAGACACAATCGACATAATACCCTCTTACATAGGAAAGAAAAACCCTGTATCCAATTAGGCTTACATATGGATGACCAACAAACTATACGTACACATGCATTAACTTGCATAAGTGTATTACAACTTTATCCTTTACGACCTTACAAAATGCCTCTTTCTAGGCTTTACAACAGGAAAACCCTAAATATTAGAGCCCAAAAATGGTTACAGATACATGCATATCATTGGCTAAAAATTCTGCAAATCCTGGGATTCTATTACAGTCGACTCCAAGTCGGGTTTACCATTCGACTACTAGTCGACCTTCATTTGGTCTCTAGTCATTCATCTCACACCCACACTTTGACCTCTTTCCAGTTGACTTGCCGTCGATATATTCCACTTCGAATTTACTTGGCCGACTTCTTCGACCTTCGACTTTTTGTTGATATACCTCGACTTCAACCATCAATTGATTCACCTCAACTAGACTTTCACTACAAAGAATATAACAACCCAACATTTCCAGGATTCTTCCACAACATCCTCCAGAAATGTCCAACAAATTTAATGTCTCTATCTAAAACTATACTTCTGGGCAATCCATGCAATCTAAAAAATTCTTTGAAAAACCGATTAGCAATATGGGTTACATCACTGGTTTTCTAACAAGGTACAAAATGTTCCATTTTTGAGAATGTATCAACAATTACAAATATTGAATCATTTCCCCTTTGATTTTTTGGCAAACCCAAAACAAAATCCATGCTTATGGCATCCCATCCCTCGAAGAGGCAAGTGAAAATTGCTATTAGTAATCAAAGTTCTCTTTCTGGTGTTATTATGGTATTATTGTGGTATTGTTCTGATTATATAATTGCTTCTTTGTCATTTCTAGCTAAAATATTTCTGTTTTGCATACTATTTTATATCTGGAATACTACAAGTGGTATCAGAGAACCTTCCTCGACAAAAAGTTGTGGGTTAATTTTTTTTCTAGGGTAGAGATGTATTCTGATGTCTTAAATATACAAAGATATGTCGTTATGTGCATAAACCTACGGACGAGGAGTCATACACGTAAGAAATACAAGTGGTACCTAAGCGTTGTTATCGAGCTAATTTTTAAGTGCGGACACAAATGAATCCCCCTAGATTCACTACAAAACTAGAACAAAACAAGATAATACCCTAATCTTTCCTTAGCTTTCAATTATCAAATGATAAATGGATCTAGAACATACCTTTTAAATATTGAAGATCTGACTTCACTAATGCAATCCAAGCTTCGTCATGAGGTTTATGAGAAATATATGCAAATAAACACAAGACAACGAAGACAAGAATAACATAGTCTATTTGATATGAAACTATGTACGTGATCAAGGAATCATACAATATGGACAAATAACATTCATATAGGAAATAAAAGTATATCTGTATTAAATAATGTGGAAGAAAGATACAACCAGATGCCTTGATGTTGTCAGTTTCCTTCCAATAGTTCCTTGCTTCCCACACACTTCTTGCTCCAAGGATGATGAGACCATGGATATGATAGCTACTCACAATCTATCTTGAGAAAGAAAAGTTGAAAACCAATCTAACCAAGCTAACAATCTCAAGACAAATTTCCAATCTTTAAAGACTCAAGAAATTTCCAACCTAATCAAGCTAACTTTCTCTATGAGAGGTCCTCTCCTTTTATAAGCTGAAGAGGATAAGGTGAGGAGGTTAGGATGATCCCAATAAATCATGAAAGTGAGTAAGATCCAAACCGTTCACAGGCCACCTCACCATAGAAGCTTCTCCTTCTAGAAGCATCGAGAAGATGCTCATTTTTCCTACATACAAGAAATTACGCACCCTAGCTATAGTGCATCCTGTCGAAATCAGGCAT
>JZKD02S1674003.1:1022471-1034321 GCA_000966675.3 Picea glauca
TCAATTAATATTATTAATACTAATCATTGTTTAATTAAACCATATTAGGACAATTAATTATCTAATAAATTTTACTTAATAATCCCTAAGCATGTATTCACCTAGGGTTGTTACACTGCATTTCACACTCATGAGGGTCATTATGAATTCTTGGTAATGCCCTTTGGATTGTGTAATTCTCTTCCACTTTCCAAAGTCTTATGAATCATGTCTTCTGACCTTTTCTCTATCATTTTGTCTTAGTTTTCTTTGATGATATTCTCATCTATAGTAAAACTTGGCCATCCCATCTCTCCCATGTGAATCAAGTTCTCCATATACTCTCTAAACATCAACGTTTCCTCAAACAATCTAAATGTACCTTTGGTGCCTCAGAAGTGGAATACCTGGGTCATATTGTCGGAAAGGATGGTGTCTATGTGGATCCTAAGAAAATTGAATCTATGCAATATTGGTCTCACCCTAAAACTCTTAAGAGCTTGCATGGTTTTCTGGGTTTAACAAGATATTATAGGAAGTTTGTTTGGAATTATGGAATGATTAAAGCTCCTCTCACTTCCCTCCTTAAAAATAATGCTTTCACTTGGAATTTAGTTGCGGATCATGCCTTCCAAGCCTTAAAAGAGACCATGTGCTTGACCCTAGTCCTATTCCTCCAGGACTTCACAAAGACATTCATATTGGAATGTGATGCTTCTAGGAAAGGAATTGGAGTTTTCCTCATGCAAAATGGCAGGCCCTTGGACTTCACTGAAAAACAAATTTCAGAGCGACATCTGGGCCAATCCATTTATAAAAAGGAAATGTTACCTATTCTACATGGTGTGGATCTCTGGCATCCTTATTTATTGGGTCAACAATTCCAAATCAAAACTGATCATCAGAGTCTCAAGTATTTCCTGGAACAATGAATTTAATCCTCGACGCAAAAAAATGGGTGACCAATCTATTTGACTATGATTATGAGATCATTTACAAGAAGGGAAAGGAAAATGTAGTGGCCGATGCTCTTTCCTAGAAATATGAAGAAAACATGTCCCTTTTCTCCCTCTCCTTCATTGTACCAGATTGGCTCCAAGCTATTCGTTAGGAATGGTTGCAAGACCCCAAAATTTCTAGCCTGCTCAACCAATTGCAAAACAAATTTTTAGTTTCTCTAGGGTAATCTTGGAATAATAAAGAGCTTCTCTACAAAGGTTGTTTGTATTTATGCAAGAAATCCCAACTTAAATCCATATTTCTTTCTGAAATTCATAACTCACCCACAACCGAGCATTTAGGGTTTACCAAAACCTATGAACAGGTCAAACGTTCTTTTTTTCTGGGAGGGTATGAAATAGGACGTCCGCACCTTTTTGGATGAATGTGAGGTCTACCAATGCAACAAGGGAGAAACTTTCAAATATCTAGGCACACTCCAACCACTTTCGATTCCCCCTACTATTTGGCAAGATATTTCTATGGATTTCATTGTGGGATTACCTAAATCAGGAAATAAGTCAGTCATTATGGTGGTAGTAGATCGTCTCTCAAAATATGCTCATTTTTATTCTCTTCAACACCCATTCACAACTTCCAAAGTGGCTCAAATATTCATGGATAATATCTTCAAGCTTCATGGCATGCCTAATTCTATTGTCTCTGACAGAGACCCCACTTTCACCATCAATTTTTGGAAAGATTTGTTCAAGATACAGGGCACCCAATTGCATCTTAGCACTGCCTATCACCCCCAGACGGATGGCCAGACTGAAGTTTTCAACAAGTGTTTGTAAACATATTTGATGTGTTTTTCATCTGAGTGGAAAAATTGGTGGGATCAATGGCTACCCCTAGCTGAATGGTGGTACAACACATCTTACCATACAACTACTCACATGACTCCTTTTGAAGTAATCTATGGCCCAAAACCCCAATTAGTTCTCTCCTATATTCCAGGCGTCTCGAAGGTTTAGGAGGTTGACAAAAGTCTTACCATCTGTGAGGCTATTCTTTGTGCCCTCAAAGATAATTTTGTCATGGCTCATAATTGCATGAAGAAACAAGAAGATCAAGGTCATTCCGAACACCATTTTGTTGAAGGGGACCATGTATTTCTTTGACTACAACCTTATAAGCAGACGTCACTCAAAGCTCAACACTATCAAAAACTTGTGCCCAAACTTTATGGTCCTTATATAGTGCTCAAGCGTGTGGGATTGGTGGCCTGTCAGTTAGCTCTACCCAATCAGTTGAAGTTGCATCATTTTTTTTCATGTTTTCTGATTAAAGAAGGTGATAGGACCTAAGTGCCAAACTCAAACTAGTCTCCCTGATTTGGATGAAGAAGGTTCCATATGGTTGCAACCACAAGCAGTCTTGGCCCAGAGAGAGAATCGTCTCCATCAACGCACCATCCAGGAAGTGTTATTCCAATGGAAAGATACACCTCCAGAAGATGCCACCTGGGAGTCGGCCACCATTCTACAACAATTCCCTCATCTGAAGCCTTGAGGACAAGGTTGTTCTTCAAGGGGGAGGGCATGCTAGGGACCTAACCTCACTAACCCCTCACACAGGTAGAATAATATAATTCCATGTAATAAAGGACAATATTAATAAGGCCTAGCAATAAGGAAGAATAAGTCAAATGTAAGAAGACCTAATAGAAGCTTCTTCTTCTAGAAGGATCTTCCTCTAGATTGTTCTTTTGAATAGATAGAGTATAAATAGAAGTAGAGGGTATGAAAAATCTTGTCTTGGATATTATTGTAATAGATCTCTACTCTGCTGGAGGTTTCCCCCTCAAAGAGGCAAGTGAACATTGCTATTAGTAATCAAAGTGCTCTTTCTGGTGTTATTCTGGTATTATTATGGTATTGTTTTGATTATATCATTGCTTCTCTGTCATTTCTAGCTAAAATATTTCTGTTAGGCATACTATTTTATATATGAAATACTACAGATAGTCCATCAAATCATCTATATGAGGTAAGGGAAATATGTACATGATTGTTATCTTGTTTATTTCTCTAGAGTCTGTACACAATCTCCAGCTTCCATCCCTCTTTGGACTCAAAAAAACTGGCATTGCACAAGGGATTAAGATTTCTTTGACCAATCCTTTATCCAACTCTTGAACCCGATTTCTTATTTCTTCATTCTCCTTGGGTGTCATCGATCCTGTAGGAATTTTTTTTCGATAGAATTACTCCTAGAATCAAGTCTATGTGATGGCTAATACTTTTTATGGGTGGTAAGGCATTAGGAAAATCATCAACAATGATATCAGTAAACTCATCTAACAATGCTTGAATTTCAATAGGAAAATCACTTAAATTGGTGTTGGTAAGTATTACCCTTGGTTTACCAATCAAAGAAAACTACACCTCCTCTTCTTTCTTGAATTCCTGCAACAATTCCTTTCCAGTCATTGGTAGAAAACTTGGATCCAATTCTTCTTTATCTCCTTCATATTTCAGTGGAAATAACTCATGCTTGTGTCCATCCTTTTTAAGATAATAAGTGTTCCTCCTTCCATCATGGAAAACTTTCCTATTAGAATTCCATGGTCTTCCCAACAAAATATGACAGACATCCTTGGGCACAATATCATATAAAATTTCATCTTTATAACCACAATCTGAATTTTTACCTTACATTTCACTTGCCAAAATCTGATGTCCTTTCTACAAACAAGACACTTTGTATGGAGTAGGATGTGCCATCCTTTGAAATCCAAACTTCTCCACCATATCTGTAGAAACTAGATTGTCCACGCTGCCACTATCAATAACCACCTTACAACATTTCCCCTTTGATTTGCACATGGTCCTCAATAAATACCTTTTCTATGATGGTTCATGACTTTCCTTTTCTTCCTTAATCAAAACTCTCTTTAACATTAGCGATTCTCCCATCTCAGGAGTTTATTCTTTCACTTATGCATTCACTGTCTTTTCCTTAACTTCTTCAATGTGAGTTCCTCTCTAGTTTTATAACTTGTTCTCAGAACAATCCCAAGACATGTGTCGTTTTTTCCCAAACGTTTAACACCTAATATCTCTACCTCGACTTATGCCTTTTGAGAATACTATTCTTCCTCTAGACTCACTTCCTCTAGGTATTTGACTGCTAGAACTTCCTGCTTCCTCCTTTGAAGTATGTAATCTTCCTCTGCTGGATGATCCCTTTCCTCTTGCTGTACTCCTACTTTTTCTCTTTTGGCTCTGCTTCCTAGCCAAATTCTCTTCTGCCTTTAGGGATGCTTGGTAAGCATCTTCCACTATCCTCAGGGAAAAAATACTGATCTCATATTGCATATCATACCTTAGTCATCTATAAACCTTCTCAACATATTCTTCTATATGGCCCGCCCTAGTGTTCAACCTATAGAATTATTCAATGTAATCATTCATGGTCATGGATTTCTGCCTCAAATTATTCAACTATCTGAACATACTCAATTGGTAATCCTTAGGCATAATTTTTCTCATGAATTTAGCCACCCTCTTGTCCCAGCTTCTGATTTTAGCCTTTCCTTTCCTCCTCTGATCTGGCTGCTACTCATCCCACCATAGGGCTGCATGTCCTTTCAGTATTTTCATTGCATGCTTGACTTTATTTTCTTAATCCACCTCCTCATAGTCAAAGTATTTTTCCATTGCATTGATCCAATAAATAAATTCATCCACATTCAAATTACCCTCATACATAGGAACTTCCATCTTTGGTCTAGCTCCCACCTTCATGAACAATCTATGTTGTTTCTCCTCTATTGTTTCTCCTCCTTTCTCTCATCCTACTTCCTCATTAGAGCTTATAACTTCACTTTCACTGACATATCCTATGTTAGGCTCTCTTATCTAAGCTATCTCCATGGATTCTATCCTTTCCTAGATGCGCTTCAACTCCAGTCGCAACTCCTCTGTTGCTACATTCCTCTCTTGACCTCCTCTTTTGGGCGACATGATTCCTACAAGATACAATTTCCTTTAATCTAATTCTTAGAGCATTAAAATCTTTGATACCACTTGGTGTAGACCTACCGTGTCCAAGTTTCCCTTTTGTACAGGATTCTCAAACAATCCCCATTGACAGTTCCAAACTCGGGTTGCTTTGAACTCTTTAATCGGCCTCAGATCCTTCCTCTAATAGAGTCTCATGCCTCTTTGTTTAAGAACTAGAGAAAAAATTAATTTTGAGCACCTTCTTCTTATTTCTTTGGAACAAAGTCTTTACTCCCATGCGACCAAGAGCTCAACCTTAGGATAAGTTCGTCATCATCAGATATTCCTATTGTGGAGGAATTACAAGATCCAACAATCTTGACTCGACGACATATGTGTCATCATCAACGTTCTTATCAGGGAGCAAATGCACACACTCTATACTTCCGTGATGATCTACGAGTCTTAATGACATGGGAAACTGTCTCCATAGTTTTGGACCATTTATCCAGTTTAAAATGATAAAAATTACCACTAATTTGTCTCAACCTCACTAATCTCCCTTTATCAACCCGTCATCAATATTCTTCTTCAGTTAAATCCCCACCTTCGATCTATCTAAACTTTCCAACAAGAATCCGTGCATGATATCCTAAATTGTAAGATCAAAATTTATCAGTTGTTCAAGAGAATTATGAACAAGATTCAATCACATACATACGACAAAACCACAACAACACACAAAATCGTGATGTTTATTAATTTTTGAAGGAAATAGACTGATACAAAAATATCTCTCTATTCCTTCTTGTCTCTTAGACCTCTTATAAGTGTACACTCTCACACAATCACACAACACATTTTCACACACCCTAACTTCTATTCATTACAAGATACAAAATTGAATCTTGGTGATCCAGGTGGATATTGGTGGCCACCCACCTGTTCCAAATGGTTCCTATTGATAGTTTTTAGTTCAACATGTTATTTTGTAATTATTTGTAATTGTGGTTTCTACACTTCAGGGGTTGTCTGAATCCCTACACAACTTCTAGGTGGATATTGGTGGCCGCCCACCTAATCCAACTGGCTTATTTTGGATGTTTTCATGTTAGCACATCTTTATGTACTTCCAAGGTCGTTTTGGGGCCCTAAACAATGTTTTTTTGGCTTGCCACAGTGAAACTGTATACGAAGTCACAGTTTGACGACATAATGTGTAGTTATCAAAAAGACCTTTTCCAACGGGCTATCATGCACCTAAAACATAGGTTGTATGCAAAAGTTACGACCCCGAGAAGTTGAGGTACCAACTTACCCATCGGGGCCCACATAAATTTTGGCGTTTCATCTCCTAAGGTTAGGTTTTTGGATGTCTAGGGTTTTGGAATTCATGAGTAATGTTAAAAAGGCATCTGGAGACTCATTGCAATCATTCTACTCAGACAAATGCACATAGCAGCCACATATCTTCTCAGAGATAGCTACCACCATTCGAGAAAGTTGTTTTCAATTCTGTAGTTTTATAGTTTCAGCCTATTTGATTTATTCAATAGAAGTTATTGTTCACTGGATATATGTTGTTGTTCTCAGTATCTCTATTTTATTGTATTCAGTCTGTTATTATTTTCAGTCTGCTCATAAATTCGGATCAGTGGTATCATAACAGTTTTCTCTTCATTTATTTTTCTTTGTGCATGTCCCTGACAAGATCTGGGTACAAGAAGTTGGGACTCAAACTAGTTGAGAATTTGCAAGATTGGCCATGTCAAGCCTCACAACAACCCATGGGGAAGAGAAGAAAAATGATGGAGCAGGAGATCCTTTTATAATGTTGCTCGAGGAATCCCTTGCATGACGAAGGAACAAAATGATGGAAAACTTTGCACAGATCCTTCGACGACTGCCCACAAGAGACACATCTTCATCAAGCGGCCATGAAAACCCCTTCAAGGTACAAGTAAATTTTGATAATCCATTATTTGAAGGACTGATAGATGCAAATGTTGTAGATAAATGGATGAATCTACTCAAAGTGTATTTTTCGGTCCACAATTTTTCCGAAAGGGAAAAGATTATTTTTTCACTCCTCAAAGATGTCCCCCATTTTAAGGACTGGTGGGATACTTACTCCGAGCAAAGCACCATAGAGGAATATGAAATATTTTTAGTTTCCCCCACATGGGATTCCTTCAGGGATTCCATTAAAGAACAATACTACCTTTTTGGAAGCTATGAGGACCAGTACACAAGATAGACCATGTTGCGTCAGGAAAGGGCCAGATGGTACTCGATTTCACCAATATTTTCCATACCCTACGCACCAAATTGGGTATCAAAGACTTTGAATGAAATTTGGTGCTCAAATACCACGTCTGTCTACATAGATACATTCAAACAAAAATGGAGTTTCTGGAAATCACATCATTAGGTGTGGCTTATAGATATGCTGTCAAAATCGAGTAGAAATTTAAGCAGAAGAGGAGAGAGTTTGGATCTGCAAAATCCTCACAGGAAAAGAAGGGAAAAGGTGGTCCTAACTCACAAAACAAGGGATAGAGAAAGTATGGTAGCTCTCAGGACAACCAATCCAAGACACAACCCAAGAAGTCTAATGAAAAGTCGAAGAAGGACATGGGAAAATGGTGTGAATACCATAAAATACCTTGGAACAACACTGAATAATATCACTCCAAGCAGTCATTGGTGGCCGAGTTGAAATATTTTGAGTCAAAGGAAGATTTTGACCTAAATGAAATCCATAAAGTGGGAAGCAGATAATTGATACCGAACCCAATTCCACTTTTGCTACCACCAAATTCCAACCAAGAGAACCAGAAGAACCAGAGGAAGAGGAACACCTCTTTCCCTCGCAGATGTGGGTAAAGGTGACTTCACTGCATTTCATTGTCGATAGCGACAGTCAGAAGAACCTGATTTCAGCAGAGGTCTTCAAGCGGCTGGACCTGTCGATAACACCGCACCCGCAACCCTACAACATTGGATAGCTTCGCCAAGGACGAGATATCCACGTAAACCAATAGTGTCATCTTCCCTACAACATCAAGCCCTTCAAAGATGAGGTATTGTGTGATATTTCTCCCCTTGAAGTTTATGTTGTTCTTTTAGGCCAACCATATTTGTGGAAGTGACATGTTGTGTATGAGTCTAGACCCTGCAATGTTATTATTACTTTGGGTAGACAATTGTACATGATACCAGAGGTAGTGCTGCCTACTTCTATTTCTTTAATCTTTGCTAAGCAATGCAGTAAGGTCATTTCACAGACCGAGAAGTTCGTCTTCTTTGTGATCCATGCTCACAATAAGAAGAAGGCTGCTGCCACATATGTGACCTCTACACATAGCCTCTCTTTGCAATAGAAGCAAGTGGACAGGATCATGGAAGAGTACAAAAACATATTCTCCTCACCCACTAGGGTACCGAAACACTGTAAAGTCAAGCATCCAATTGATCTAACCCCCAGTGCATCGCTGCCTAATGGACTAGTATATCATCACTCGCTGATGGAAAATTATGAAATCAAGCACCAGATCCAAGAGATTCTTCAAAAGGGGCACATCTGACCTAACTCCCCTTGCAGAAGCTTGATTGTGCTGGTGCAGAAGAAAGATGAGACCTGGAAGCTCTGCATTGATTTCATAGAATTAAACAAAATCACAGTCAGGATTTGATACTCAATTCCCTGAATTGATGACCTTCTTGACCAACTCAAGGGGGATAAATTCTTCAGCAAGATTGACCTAAAGTCTGGCTACCACTGGGTTCGCATCGAACCAACTGATGTATAGAAGACAACTTTCAAATATAAAGAAGGTCTCTTTGAATGGTTGGTCATGCCCTTAGGCTTAACAAATGCACCAACAAGTTTCATGATATTGATGGTTGATGTATTGAGACCCTTCAACAACTCTTTTGTGGTGGTATATCTGGATGACATCCTCATCTTCAACAAAACTTGGGAGTAGCACATGCAACATATTCAACAGATTTTGGGTACTCTGCAGTAGCATAAGATATATGCCAACTTGGAAAAATGATCCTTTGGCATGAACAAGGTCCAATACTTGGGATACATTTTTGATGAGTATGGGGTACATGTGGATCCAGCTAAGATCCAAGTCATTGGGGACTGGCCAACCCCAACCACACTAATTGAGCTTCAAAGATTCTTGGGACTTGCCAACTTTTACCAAAGGTTCATGTTGGGATTCTCCCATATTGCATTGGACCTCAGCCAAGTAACCAAGGGTGGTGGCAAGGAAAAGTTTGCATGGGGGCAGGACAAACAACAATCATTTGATGATATGAAGCATCGCTTGCGCTAAGCTCCAATACTCTCCTTACCTGATCTGCAACAATCGTTCTAGATTGAGACTGATGCCTTCGACTATGCTGTAGGTGCAATTCTCAATCATCATGGTCATCCAATAACATACCATAGTGAGACACTCTCAGATACTGTCTAGAAATACCCCACCTATGACAAAGAAACTTATTCCATTGTGAAAGCCTGCCATCAATGGAAACATTACATTATGGGAAAGGAGACAATCATCCACACTGATCACAAGCCTCTGAAAATTATACAGACACATAGGAAGTTGTAGAATGACTGCCATCAAAAGTGGTGCACATACCTACAACTGTTTCATCTCAACATCAAGTATAAAATAGGGAGCACAAATCATGTCGTTGACTTCCTTAGTCGCCCTCCTGTTGTTGCACTCACCACAATGCTCCATTCCTGTGGGCATGAGACATCTAAGTGGGCCCAACTTTATTAACGTGACCCTGAATTTTCCACCACCTATAAACTCTTGGGTACATGAGAGAATGTCACTGATTTTCACATCTAGGATGGACTATTATGCCACCTAGGCCACCTCTATGTTCCCACAAGTGAGCGTGCAAATATTATTTGGGAGGCTTGCTACATATGGATAGTATGAAAAATTAGAGTGGAGAAAACTATGTTTGTTCTACAAAAATATTTTTATTGGCAAAAACTTCGACAAGACGTCAACACATATATAATATCTTTCACTTCCTGTGCCATTTCCAAGCCAACCATCAATAAGAAAGGCTTATACACCCATCTTCCTACTCTCGAGAGGCATTGGGAATCCATCTCGATGGATTACATGTATGTCCTTCCATCCACCAAGCATGACAATGATTGTGTATATGTGGTGGTTGATTGGTTTTTGAAGATGTCCATTATCATAGCCTGGAAGAAGAACATCATAGCAATAGATACTGACAAGATCTTCTTCGAACGGGTGCGGGTCCATTTTGGGATACCACATACCATCACCTCAGATCCGGAAAATAGGTTCCTCAACACATTTTGGTCGAGTCTCTGGTCACTGTTGGAAACCAAGCTCACTAAATCCATTGCTTTCCACCCCCAAACCAATGGCTAGACATAGGTCATCAATCATATGATTATGCACATCCTGCACATGGTACAACTCTAATCATATGTGTACATGGGATGCGAATCTTACCTATGTTCAACACAACTACAACAATGCTCTCCATAACTCCACCGACCATAGCCCATTTCAGGTGGGGCTGAGATTCCAACCCTTGGGTCCCATTGATGCTGCACTACCTCTTGCAACCACACATGCAAAATATTTCCATGTTCATTTTGAGGCCGACAAAGCCACCAGATTCATTGAGAGGATTCAACACATCTGCTAACAGGTCCAAGATATTTTGCAGAAAACCAATGCTAAGTATAAGAAGTGCCATGATCAACACTAAGTATCACACCAGTTTTAGGTGGGAGAAAAGGTCTGGTTACATTTGCAGAAAGAACGCCTTACAGAGCCCCATCATAAGCTTTTCCCACTTCACTATGGGCCTTACACTATCACCAAGGAAGTGGGTAGCAATGATTTTGAGCTCAACACTCCACCCTTCCTTGTCTTGCACCCAGTGTTCAATGTGGACCTCCTTCGGCCATACTTTCCACCATTATTGGACACCTTATAAATCATATAATAGTTGAAACCAACATAGCTCAACCCTGTCTACATGTAGGAACAAACATCCACTGATCAGATAGTGGACACATAGGTCAAGGGCACTCGCTAGCAGAGGGTCCAGCTTTATCGGGTTTTCAAGGTAGGGAAAATCCACCAAGGCAAGTGGCTCACTCGGGGCCAAATTCAGTAGAAGTTTCCTCACCTGATTAGGAAATTCAACGAAATGGATACCATTTATTCCTAAGGGGGGCGGGGGGACTGATCCATGTGAATATTGGTGGCCACACAACTATTCCAACTAGCTCCTTGTTGAGTACATTTTTATGCTTCCTTTTTACTCTATAAACTACACTTTTGCCTCTATATCCATCCATTTTGCCTTCATTTCATTCCATATTTTCCATAAAACAGCTTATGCAAGGTATATTTATCATTCTTTAGCTTAAGAATTGAGTTTTCTAAATTTTGGCATTAAAATTGAAAATTTATCAGAAATTACAGGATTTGACTAAATCTCGTAATTGCTCCTAGGTTCATGTACTTGCAGGACACCTGGGCGAAATCTAAGACTTGGGTCGTGGCCCCTGGTGTACAAGGATGGATAATGAGCTATCATCTTTGAGATCTGAGCCTTCCAGGTGTCTGGTCAATGCTGGTCAAACATGACCACTTCCTCAGAAAATACCTTGTTTTAGCCTTAAATCATGGACAATTTTGGATTTTCGTGGGATTTGGTCATATATTATGGATATGAAGGGGGCATTCAACCTTCCTATAATATATTTTGGAGCTGATCATGATATTTAGGAGATTTATTATCATTTTTAGTTTTAAAACTCTTGTATAAATACTCTAAAGCATAGACTAGTATGACAACCTTGAATGTGAATGAAGAAACTTTGGAA
>JZKD02S1674003.1:1046167-1060055 GCA_000966675.3 Picea glauca
AACTCCCCTCATCAACACCATTGCTCCTCTGACCATCTTGCAAGTGCCCTTTCCCAATAAAGTATCCACATCTGCATCATCCAACTTACTTACAAATATTAGGCTCCTGGATAGATCTAGGATGTGCAGAACTCCAGAGGGATTTCTAATCCTTCCATATTTCAGCAAAAACTTAACCCATCCACATCCCATGATTTTGGTTGTTGAGTCATCTCCTAGGAATACATCACCACCATCATAATTTTCATATTCACTAAACCACTCCTTGTGAGGAGTCATATGAAATGATGCACCTGATTCAATCAACCATACATCACAATCTTCATGTGTACTTGTAGATGCCAGGTAAACATCACCTCCTTCTTCTGTGGAGGTTTTTTCCTCTATGGAAGAGGAATCATTAGATCCCTTTGATTTCTCAACTTTCTTAGACCTGCAATCTTTGTTATAGTTCCCAACTTTACCACATTTCCGACATTTCCTTAAATATTTTCTTAGGGATTTATATCTACCTTTATATTTAGTTCTCCCCCCTCCCCCCCAAAGACTTATTTGTATCCCTATATTTGGGATGACCTCTTACAAATAAAACATATGTACTATGACTATCCATGATTTTCCACCTCATCTATTCCGATAACAAGGATGAGACCACATCCTCATACTTAAATGTAGATTGAGTAGTACTACCAATTGCTATAACCAGATTATCCCAGAGTCTGGGAAAGAACATAACAAAGTAATACACTTATATTATTTTTCAAGTGTAATGTTAACAAATCCAAGTTGACTTACAAGAGTATTGAAGGCATTTAGATGCTTTATCACATAATCTAGTACATCTTCCATCCTAAGATGATACAACTTGTTTTGAAGAAACAACTTGTTTACCAGGGACTTTGACTGATACAAATTCCCCAAATTTTCCCATAGTTCCTTGGTTGTAGATTCTCCCGACACATTCAATAACACTGAATCAACCACGCAGAGTTGAATCATAATCATTTCTCTTCTATCCAGGTTCTCCCAATCTTCTTGCAACACACCAGTAGATTGAGTACTAGTAGTTTGTGTACCAATAGTTTGTGTACTAGTAGTTTGTGTATCAGTAGGTCGTATACCATGATCCATACTGATCCATTTTTCCTTGTCTATAAGAAGGTCTTCCATCTTGAGCTTCCATAGCTCAAATTTTTTACCGTTGAAATTCTCAATCTTGATTCTAGAACTGCTCACCATTCTCTTTCAACACACAAATCACAACTACAAAGCTCCCACTAAATCCAGGTTTATCAAAGACCCAAGATAAACTTGATCTATCAAGACTGAGCCAAACCCCCAACAACAAAGGCGTCCCATTGAAGCCAAAAACGTGCTCGAATGCCACATGTAAGTTTTAAATCTCTGAAGTAAAGCAATGCATACAAATTCTAAGCAAAAAATAAATTAATCAATGACTCACACATATATTACATAGATATTTACGTTGGAAACCATTAATGGAGAGAAAACCAACCTTCCTTGGTGCAACACCTCTCAACTCTTCATTGTATTAATTTCACCATTCATAATACAATATATACACAATATTTTAGGTATTCTACAACTACCAAAACCCTAATCCATTAATATGGGATTAATTTAGAAAACCGCTAACATAGCAAAAAATTCCTAAATCCAGGTATCGTCAGACACAGTCGTCAAATCCGACGCACCCCCACACACACATGCAAATAATATAATATCTACCCAACACCATACACTAACCCTTGTGAAAGATAGGACCTATGTCTAGATAGAAAAAGAAGGATGCTCAAGAATCCATTTAACAAAAGAGGAAATGCTACTCCAAGAGCATTCTCAAATCCTAGCAACAACCGAGATCTTTTCTTCTCAAGAAGAGAAAATATTGACAGTGTTCAAGAACATACCTGTACTTTGGGAAGTGATAGACAACCAAAAGTTCCATGAGCCACATCTAGAAGCTCCCTCCGATCATCCTTGCCAATTTACATAGGATATTAGACAACCATGGACTACATCTGATGGAGAGTAGACAATAGAACTTGAGACCAAGGAATTTCCATCATGCCCATTGTCAGATCCTTTATGCATTCAAGAAGTCAATCAAGAAGATATACATGGCATGGAAGAGGAGGACATATTGAGTGGTCTAAATGAATAAGTGAATCAATGACATCATGACTATATTGTACATTGATTCCAGACAAGCATCATATTGAAGCATCACTCTGTTCTTCAACAACTCTTCACATCATATCATAAGCAGCTGGCATCTCATGCTCTGATATAGGTTAAAGTACATTTTTCAAACCTGAGTATGGATATATTTGTAATTTTTTTATGCACGTGGTTTCATTGGAAATACTCCTACACTTGAGAATAGTGAAGAGAAAAATAAGGCTAGTTGTGAAAACCAAGTAACTGGCATAGCTAGACATGAATCTTGTTTGAAAACCAGGACTCCTAGTGAGCAAGATTCAAAATAAGCTGTATAATTTTATGTTGGTTGAAATCTTGTATTGTATTCTTCAAATCATTTATGTTTTGCACTTGCGTTGGATGATGTGGAATTCCTTAAGGTCCACCTTCCAATGAATCTTGTCCTAATGACATCAACACATCATATGGGAACAAGGTTAGAGTCGTTCGTAGTACCTTGGAATTTACATACCTCAATGGTATACTTCCTCGCTGAAGACAAGGGGATACATCAATGTCTCTTGATCCTCAGAACCTGTAGGGGACTCGACATCAACACATCTATTTGTACCTTCTTGGTTGTACTCTAGTACCTTGACAGTCATTGACATCATTGGTGAGCGGTCTCACATACTTAGTTAACAATTTCCATTATTGACTGGTAATCCAATGAAGTTTTCCCATGTTCGACTTCAAGAACATTCATTCACATGGCATAACTTGTACATGCGTGCGGATAAAGGAAGAATATTATATGTTTTCATGGTATCAACAAAATCTTGCAGTAGTTTGTTTTCTCGTAGCATCTTGTTCCAATAAAATACTACCACAGTCTTAAGCAATTTGCATGAGGGCATGAAAACCCTTGGGTTTGGGGGAGATTTTTAGATCCCTTCCAGATTTTCAGATTCTTGGCATCATCTCCAACATTTTCAATTCATCTCAACCGGTTTTTCCTTCCTTCAACATGATTTAGTTCAACCTCTTTCAATAGATTCATCTGTCATCAGCTTCAATTCTCTCTCATATTCTCAACCTTTCTCACCCTCATCTTCAACATTCAACCAACATACATCAGCTCCACACAAGTTCAACAACACATCACCACTACTTAGTAACCTTCCATTTTAACTCCATCATTCATAATAAAATTTATACTTTGATCATAAGACCAAGCAATGAAAAAGAAATATGTGGTATACAAGTACAAATACAAATCAATAACCATATTGTCTTCTCCTTGAACATCATAAAACATTCCTAAGTCATCTGGATGCTCTAAATAAGAGGATGAAGTCATTGTTTCCTATCTAGGCAAAGAACTACAAGTAAATATTGGTCTTAAGTTGAAATTAAAGTGTAGAGTATAGAAGTGCCCAAGTTCATACTTCTGCCATCTTCATCAACCATTCTCCACAGTCATAAAAGTTCCCAAGTTCATACTTATACTGCCACCATCTTCATCATTTCACAAACCGTCCTTTTCACTGATCCACCATACCTCATAATACCCATCCCTTGCTTGTCCTCTATTTTTCACGACAATTTTTGGTGCTTTGTTTTGAAGGAAATCCAATATGCTCACTGTGAGCATATGATAAAACGCAGTTGCATGTGTTTTTCCACAAGAACTAACACCTACACAAAGAAAAATGTCACAAAAATCTACTTATGTGAAACAAAGTATACAATAAATAGCAAAGGTTCCTTACCATGTTTGCATGAGGACATGAAAATCCTCGAGTTCGGGGGAGTGTTGAGACCTTTTTTTGCCACATTTCTTTCATAATAAAACCTCCATTCTAAGCCATTTTCCACACTTCATCCATGATATATAACCTTTTTTGTCATCAGTTCTTCCATTTAAGCCTAAATACATCCTTGCGGTTAATATATCTAGTTTCTAATGTTTTTAGTGATTAAAAAGGATTTTTACAAGATTTTACTAATGATGGTTTATGAAGTATGATTTTTGTACCAACATGTTCAACATTCATGTACCATCATTGTAATTTTGGTACACAACAATGTAGCTTAACCTATTGGTGCATCTCTGGGTGAAAATCGAGAACATGGGTTTTATCCCCAAGGACATCGACGTGCTCACATGTGGATCAAAATGTGCCCAGGTCGCACATGTGGACCTCCATCTCAAAAACAATAGATCAGCCCGAAATTAACAAAAGTTCCTGACAATCAACTTCCACCTTGATTTTCGTGCAGATGAGGTCGAATATGAAGAATCCAGAACATGGGTTTTGTTTCCAGTATGGAAAATTGAATAGTGTGCAATAAATTTTTGAAAATAAGGAATGGTTTAGGAGATATGGTCGGATATTCAACAACAATATTCCCAAATTGCAGTGAAACCCAAATTTGTGAGATTTTTTCTAAAATTTGTTAAATTGGTTTTCTGAGTTTTGGATTTGGTTGGATACTTCTCTAACTGATTTCACATATAAATAAGGCTCAAGGGACTGAGAGATCATTATTATCATCATTATGTTAATGTGTTCTCATATAGGGAGATCTGGATTCATGAGAGAAGAATTGTAATTTTTTGAGTTTGATCTTGATAAGGAAGTGTTGATGTTCTCATTCATTGTGCCTGACCACTCCTCAATTTTGTAAGCCTCTCTATCCACACATGCTACGTGAGGCATGGCCCCCTCAACTTGGTATGTGCTGGCCTTTTCTATTAGTATTTTATTTCTATTTTGTATATTATTTAATATTCTTAGTAATTAGGATTTGATTCATTACATTTTCATATTTCTTGTGTATGGTTTGATTTCTATTTAGTCCATGCATGATTGCAATTTAGATTTCAATTTCATATATTAATGATTAGTAAATGGTTAGGATCAATTTTTCATTTGAGTGCAACCCAATTTTAATTCTTCCATTGTATTTATTATTTCATTTCTAGTCATCGAATCGCTGCTATGTGCTATGTTCTAACCTGCATCTTTACTAGTAGTTCAAATCCTCTCATCATGCAATGCACTTACAGGGTTTATAAATGTTAGATCGCCCCAAATCGAGACCATAGCACACTTATAAATCTGGTTTATAGATCTGTATTTAAATGCTCTGTTTTTATTAATTGTATTTTCCCAAATTGCCCTTTGCAAACTATGGTCACACCCTCCTTCAATTCACAACATTCTGATCATGATTCTTCCATTAATTCATTGAAATATTGTCCTCAAACACCACACTCTCCCTTTGGTCCTCTTTACCACGCTGGTTTAGCTAACTACAATTCATTAGTTTTCAGATTGTCTTTTGGATGTTCATAAAACAATAAAGAGTCCAAATATAAACACTCCTTCATACATATCATGGCACCCTCCTTCCTCTAATGCAAGTTGATTGAAACCATATTGCAATTGCACATTCAAATAATCCATTTCCATACAATTCAACATTCCATTAATAAATCTAAACTCTATTTATTCATTGTGCTCATATCATATTTGTTTAGAGATTGAATACAGAGGTATATTGTTCCCATATTGTTCCATTCACAATTACAAGTAAAGATCCTATTGATGAAACCTAAACCTGTCATAAATTTTAGACCAAGTATCAATTACATCAACAAATTAATGTATGTTGCACAATTAAAATTCAATTCCTGTGGGTGTTCGACAATTTCTTGCTTGATTGCCACTAAACAAGGACACTCATTCTTCCTTCTCGTTCCTTTTTATAATAACTTTGTTTTCTATTTAAGAGGGCTGATTCATTTAAAGAGAAACTTTATACATAGTCCTTAAAAAACAGAGGATAAAGGTTCTCTTCCTATTCCTCATCCATTCAATCTTTCTTAAGTATTTTCCATATATTATTCCTATTCTTCGTCGCATATTCTTGTTGCTTTCCTTCATGGTATTTTGTACTCACTTGATGAATGGTCTTGAGTTTAGTCTTGAGATTTTAGAGTGTGGTTACATTTATTGCAAGTTAATTTACGTTTCTTTGATTTAATTTCTTGTAGCACTAGAATACTCTCCTTACCTGATCTGCAACAATCGTTCTAGATTGAGACTGATGCCTCCAACTATGCTGTAGGTGAAATTCTCAATCATCATGGTCATCCAATAACATACCATAGTGAGACACTCTCAGATATTGTCCAGAAATACCCCACCTATGACAAAGAAACTTATTCCATTGTGAAAGCCTGCCATCAATGGAAACATTACATTCTGGGAAAGGAGACAATCATCCACACTGATCACAAGCCTCTGCAATTTATACAGACACATAGGAAGTTGTAGAATGACTGCCATCAAAAGTGGTGCAAATACCTACAACAGTTCCATCTCAACATCAAGTATAAAATAGGGAGCACAAATCATGTCGTTGACTTCCTTAGTTGCCCTCCCATTGTTGCGCTCACCACAATGCTCCATTCCTGTGGGCATGAGACATATGAGTGGCCCCAACTTTATTAACGTGACCCTAACTTTTCCACCACCTATAAACTCTTGGGTACATGAGAGAATGCCACCGATTTTTACATCTAGGATGGACTATTATGCCACCTGGGCCACCTCTGTGTTCCCACAAGTGAGTGTGCAAAGATTATTTGGGAGGGTCGCTACATACATATAGTATGACACTTTGGCGTGGAGAAAACTATGTTCGTTCTACAAAAATATTTTTATTGGCAAAAACTTCGACAAGACGTCAGCACATATATAATATCTTTCACTTCCTGTGCCATTTCCAAGCCAACCATCAATAAGCAAGGCTTATACACCCATCTTCCTACTCTCGAGAGGCATTGGGAATCCATCTCGATGGATTACATGTATTTCCTTTCGTCCACCAAGCATGACAATGATTGTGTATATGTGGTGGTTGATTGGTTTTTGAAGATGGCCATTATCACAGCTTGGAAGAAGAACATCACAATGATAGATACTGACAAGCTCTTCTTCGAATGGGTGCGGGTCCATTTTGGGATACCACATACCATCACCTCAGATCCAGAAAACAGGTTCCTCAACACATTTTGGTCAAGTCTTTGGTCACTATTGGAAACCAAACTCACTAAATCCATTGCTTTCCATCCCCAAACCAATGTCTAGACATAGGTCATCAATCATATGATTATGCACATCTTGCGCATGGTACAACTCTAATCATATGCGTACATGGGATGCGAATCTTCCCTATGTTCAACACAACTACAACAAGGCTCTCCATAACTCCACCGACCATAGCCCATTTCAGGTGGGGCTGGGATTCCAACCCTTGGGTCCTATTGATGTTGCACTACCTCTTGCAACCACACATGCAAAATATTTCCATGTTCATTTTGAGGCTGACAAAGCCACCAGATTCATTGAGAGGATTCAACACATCCACTAACAGGTCCAAGATATTTTGCAGAAAACCAATGCTAAGTATAAGAAGTGCCATGATCAACACTAGGTATCACACCAGTTTTAGGTGGGAGAAAAGGTCTGGTTACATTTGCAAAAAGAGTGCCTTACAGATCCCCATCATAATCTTTTCCCACTTCACTATGGGCCTTACACTATCACCAAGGTTGTGGGTAGCAATGATTTTGAGCTCAACACTCCACCCTTCCTTGTCTTGCACCCAATGTTCAATGTGGACCTCCTTCGGCCATACTTTCCACCATTATTGGACACCTTATAGATCGTAGAATAGTTGAAACCAACATATCTCAACCCTGAATGCATGTAGGAACAAACATCCACTGATCATATAGTGGACACATAGGTCAAGGGCACTCACTAGCAGAGGGTCCAACTTTATCGGGTTTTCAAGGTAGGGAAAATCCACCAAGGCAAGTGGCTCACTCGGGGCCAAATTCAATAGAATTTTCCTCACCTGATCAGGGAATTCAATGAAATGGACACCATTTCTTCCTAGGGGTGGGGGGGTGGGGGGAGGGGACTGATCCAGGTGAATATTGGTGGCCACCCAACTATTCCAACTAGCTCCTATTGACAATTTTTAGTTCAACACATTCTTCTATAATTATTTGTAATTGTGGGTTCTACACTTCTGCAGATGTTTGAATCCCTACACAACTTCCAGGTGGATATTGGTGACCGCCCACCTAATCCAACTGGATTATTTTGGATGTTTTCATTTCAACACATCTTTCTGTACTTCTGGGGCTGTTTTGGGGTCCTAAACAATGTTTTTTTGGATTTCCATAGTAAAACTATAGATAGAGTCATAGTTTGACAACATAATGCGTATTTCCTGAAAATACCTTTCCAACGAGCTATCACGTGCCTAAAATAGAGGTCGTATGCAAAAGTTACGACAACGAGAAGTTGAGGTACCAACTTACCCATCAGAGCCCACATAACTTTTGTCGTTTCATCTCCTAGGGTTAGGTTTTTAGATGTCTAGGGTTTTAGAATTCACGAGTAATGTTAAAAAGGCCTCTAGAGCCTCATTGTAATCATTCTTCTCAGGCAGATGCATGTAGCAACCACATCTCTTCTCAGAAATAGCTACCGCCATTCGAGCAAGTTGTTTTCAGTTCTGTAGTTTTACAGTTTTAGCCTATTTTATTTATTCAATAGAAGTTATTGTTCACTGGATATCTATTATTTTTCTCAGTATCTCTATTTTATTGTATTCTGACTATTATTCTTTTCATTCTGCTCATAAATCCGGATCACTTAGAGCTCTCGGGTAGCTCAAAAACCAACAATCCCAAACCATCTCAACAAAACCCCAAATATGGAAACTTGTTCCTAATATTTTTCAACAAATTAACACCTACCAAAACTAATCTAACGAAGATATATTCTAGATATATCTCATACAAATCATTACAAATAAAAAATAGGAAAATTAGGGAACCAACTCCCTTGGTAAATGGTTTTGACCTCCTGGGTCAACCTCGGAATTTAACATGGTTGATGCTCCTACATCAATTCTATTCTTTCCAAGGATAGTATGGATCGTGTATTTTTAATTTTTCTTCTCAAGGACAACATAAATGTTACACTCACTAGTATAAGTTCTTTCCAACCACTTGTACAGAGTTCTACATTGAACTCCCCTCATCAACACCATTGCTCCTCTGACCATCTTGCAAGTGCCCTTTCCCAATAAAGTATCCACATCTGCATCATCCAACTTACTTACAAATATTAGGCTCCTGGATAGATCTAGGATGTGCAGAACTCCAGAGGGATTTCTAATCCTTCCATATTTCAGCAAAAACTTAACCCATCCACATCCCATGATTTTGGTTGTTGAGTCATCTCCTAGGAATACATCACCACCATCATAATTTTCATATTCACTAAACCACTCCTTGTGAGGAGTCATATGAAATGATGCACCTGATTCAATCAACCATACATCACAATCTTCATGTGTACTTGTAGATGCCAGGTAAACATCACCTCCTTCTTCTGTGGAGGTTTTTTCCTCTATGGAAGAGGAATCATTAGATCCCTTTGATTTCTCAACTTTCTTAGACCTGCAATCTTTGTTATAGTTCCCAACTTTACCACATTTCCGACATTTCCTTAAATATTTTCTTAGGGATTTATATCTACCTTTATATTTAGTTCTCCCCCCTCCCCCCCAAAGACTTATTTGTATCCCTATATTTGGGATGACCTCTTACAAATAAAACATATGTACTATGACTATCCATGATTTTCCACCTCATCTATTCCGATAACAAGGATGAGACCACATCCTCATACTTAAATGTAGATTGAGTAGTACTACCAATTGCTATAACCAGATTATCCCAGAGTCTGGGAAAGAACATAACAAAGTAATACACTTATATTATTTTTCAAGTGTAATGTTAACAAATCCAAGTTGACTTACAAGAGTATTGAAGGCATTTAGATGCTTTATCACATAATCTAGTACATCTTCCATCCTAAGATGATACAACTTGTTTTGAAGAAACAACTTGTTTACCAGGGACTTTGACTGATACAAATTCCCCAAATTTTCCCATAGTTCCTTGGTTGTAGATTCTCCCGACACATTCAATAACACTGAATCAACCACGCAGAGTTGAATCATAATCATTTCTCTTCTATCCAGGTTCTCCCAATCTTCTTGCAACACACCAGTAGATTGAGTACTAGTAGTTTGTGTACCAATAGTTTGTGTACTAGTAGTTTGTGTATCAGTAGGTCGTATACCATGATCCATACTGATCCATTTTTCCTTGTCTATAAGAAGGTCTTCCATCTTGAGCTTCCATAGCTCAAATTTTTTACCGTTGAAATTCTCAATCTTGATTCTAGAACTGCTCACCATTCTCTTTCAACACACAAATCACAACTACAAAGCTCCCACTAAATCCAGGTTTATCAAAGACCCAAGATAAACTTGATCTATCAAGACTGAGCCAAACCCCCAACAACAAAGGCGTCCCATTGAAGCCAAAAACGTGCTCGAATGCCACATGTAAGTTTTAAATCTCTGAAGTAAAGCAATGCATACAAATTCTAAGCAAAAAATAAATTAATCAATGACTCACACATATATTACATAGATATTTACGTTGGAAACCATTAATGGAGAGAAAACCAACCTTCCTTGGTGCAACACCTCTCAACTCTTCATTGTATTAATTTCACCATTCATAATACAATATATACACAATATTTTAGGTATTCTACAACTACCAAAACCCTAATCCATTAATATGGGATTAATTTAGAAAACCGCTAACATAGCAAAAAATTCCTAAATCCAGGTATCGTCAGACACAGTCGTCAAATCCGACGCACCCCCACACACACATGCAAATAATATAATATCTACCCAACACCATACACTAACCCTTGTGAAAGATAGGACCTATGTCTAGATAGAAAAAGAAGGATGCTCAAGAATCCATTTAACAAAAGAGGAAATGCTACTCCAAGAGCATTCTCAAATCCTAGCAACAACCGAGATCTTTTCTTCTCAAGAAGAGAAAATATTGACAGTGTTCAAGAACATACCTGTACTTTGGGAAGTGATAGACAACCAAAAGTTCCATGAGCCACATCTAGAAGCTCCCTCCGATCATCCTTGCCAATTTACATAGGATATTAGACAACCATGGACTACATCTGATGGAGAGTAGACAATAGAACTTGAGACCAAGGAATTTCCATCATGCCCATTGTCAGATCCTTTATGCATTCAAGAAGTCAATCAAGAAGATATACATGGCATGGAAGAGGAGGACATATTGAGTGGTCTAAATGAATAAGTGAATCAATGACATCATGACTATATTGTACATTGATTCCAGACAAGCATCATATTGAAGCATCACTCTGTTCTTCAACAACTCTTCACATCATATCATAAGCAGCTGGCATCTCATGCTCTGATATAGGTTAAAGTACATTTTTCAAACCTGAGTATGGATATATTTGTAATTTTTTTATGCACGTGGTTTCATTGGAAATACTCCTACACTTGAGAATAGTGAAGAGAAAAATAAGGCTAGTTGTGAAAACCAAGTAACTGGCATAGCTAGACATGAATCTTGTTTGAAAACCAGGACTCCTAGTGAGCAAGATTCAAAATAAGCTGTATAATTTTATGTTGGTTGAAATCTTGTATTGTATTCTTCAAATCATTTATGTTTTGCACTTGCGTTGGATGATGTGGAATTCCTTAAGGTCCACCTTCCAATGAATCTTGTCCTAATGACATCAACACATCATATGGGAACAAGGTTAGAGTCGTTCGTAGTACCTTGGAATTTACATACCTCAATGGTATACTTCCTCGCTGAAGACAAGGGGATACATCAATGTCTCTTGATCCTCAGAACCTGTAGGGGACTCGACATCAACACATCTATTTGTACCTTCTTGGTTGTACTCTAGTACCTTGACAGTCATTGACATCATTGGTGAGCGGTCTCACATACTTAGTTAACAATTTCCATTATTGACTGGTAATCCAATGAAGTTTTCCCATGTTCGACTTCAAGAACATTCATTCACATGGCATAACTTGTACATGCGTGCGGATAAAGGAAGAATATTATATGTTTTCATGGTATCAACAAAATCTTGCAGTAGTTTTTTTTTTCGTAGCATCTTGTTCCAATAAAAGACTGCCACAGTCTTAAGCAATTTGCATGAGGGCATGAAAACCCTTGGGTTTGGGGGAGATCTTTAGATCCCTTCCAGATTTTCAGATTCTTGGCATCATCTCCAACATTTTCAATTCATCTCAACCAGTTTTTCCTTCCTTCAACATGATTTAGTTCAACCTCTTTCAACAGATTCATCTCTCATCAGCTTCAATTCTCTCTCATATTCTCATCCTTTCTCACCCTCATCTTCAACATTCAACCAACATAGATCAACTCCACACAAGTTCAACAACACATCAAAAGTAACCTGAGGTAAAGTAGGTATAAATCTCTTTAATTTACTAAGAATTTGGAAAAATGATGCATAACCACTCCACATTCCACTACACATCATCACCATTTATTAAGTACCATCACTACTACTTAGTAACCTTCCATTTTAATTCCATCATTGATAATAAAATTTATACTCTGATCATAAGACCAAGCAATGAAAAAGAAATATGTGGTATACAAGTACAAATACAAAGCAATAACCATATTGTCTTCTCCTTGAACATCATAAAACATTCCTAAGTCATATGAATGCTCTAAATAAGAGGATGAAGTCATTGTTTCCTATCTAGGCAAAGAACTACAAGTAAATATTGGTCTTAAGTTGAAATTAAAGTACAGAGTATAGAAGTGCCCAAGTTCATACTTCCACCATCTTCATCAACCAATCTCCACACTCATAAAAGTTCCCAAGTTCATACTCATACTGCAACCATCTCCATCATTTCACAAACCGTCCTTTTCACTAATCCACCATACCTCATAATACCCATCCCTTGCTTGTCCTCTATTTTTCATGACAATTTTTGGTGCTTTGTTTTGAAAGAAATAAAATATGTTCACTGTGAGCATATGATAAAACGCAGTTGCGTGTGTTTTTCCACAAGAACTAACATCTACACAAAGAAAAATGTCACAAAAATCTACTTATGTGAAACAAAGTATACAATAAATAGCAAAGGTTCCTTACCATGTTTGCATGAGGACATGAAAATCCTCGAGTTTGGGGGAGTGTTGAGACCTTTTTTTGCCACATTTCTTTCATAATAAAACCTCCATTCTAAGCCATTTTCCACACTTCATCCATGATATATAACCTTTTTTGTCATCAAGCCTTCCATTTAAGCCTAAATACATCCTTTTGGTTAATACATCTAGTTTCTCATGTTTTTAGTGATTAAAAAGGATTTTTACAAGATTTTACTAATGATGGTTTATGAAGTATGATTTTTGTACCAACATGTTCAACATTCATGTACCATCACTGTAATTTTGGTACACAACAATGTAGCTTAACCTATTGGTGCATCTCTGGGCGAAAATCGAGAACATGGGTTTTATCCCCAAGGACATCAACATGCTCACATTTCGATCAAAATGTGCCCAGGTCGCACATGTGGACTTCCATCTCAGAAACAATAGTTCGGCCCAAAATTAACAAAAGTTCCTGACAATCAACTTCCACCTTGATTTTCATGCAGATGAGGCCGAATATGAAGAATCCAAAACATGGGTTTTTTT
>JZKD02S1674003.1:1096337-1107083 GCA_000966675.3 Picea glauca
ATGAAGCCGAGAGTATGGCACAAAAAACACAAACAACCATCCATAAACTGTACAAGGAAATTTCATAAGTCCTGATAGTAGTAGAAGCTACTATGGAAGAGAAAGTATTGAAGATTGGATAAGTCATCAAAGGTTTCTGATCAAATATTGAGGACCTATAGATGTGAAGTATGATAGAAATTCTACCAAAAGAAAGAGAAGGTAGAGAGAGAAAGACGATGACAACCATCACCAACATCAAGAAAGTGGAGGAAGAGTGCACCCAACTCTACGAGGAGAACACAAAAATATGGAAAGAATTGGTGGGAGATATAGAGATGAAGGCTATGGATGCCAAATTAAGAGAATAACAGGAAAAGGCCCAACAATATTTAGAGAAAATAACTACACTTCCACCAGCTGAATGCATGACAACCATTTTGGCACATAGGAAGTCATATGTGGAAGTGGAGAAAATGAGGGATCAGCAGAAGATCCTTCAATAATGTTTAGGAATGCTACAGGAAGAAGTAGTGAGGGTGATAGGTGAATTGGCCACTACATAGGGCAAGGTGAAACAAGAAGCTCAGGAAGCATACAAAAAAATTACAGCCTTGACTGCGCAGGGGGCCGAAGAGGTCGTAGAAACAAAGGAAACAATACTCAAGGAAGTGGAGGTAGCTAAGGAAGCCTCCCAAAAGTTCATCGAAGCATGGAGGATCAGGAAATAGGCCTAAGTGGCTCGGAACAAGCCACAAGTGAGTGTTGGGGGCCTGTTGGATATATGCTTTGGAAATAATATACATAAAAATATTAAGTGTATAAGAAGTGCACAAAAGAAGAAGGAATACTAGGGAGTGCACAATTGAGGCGCATTCAGAAGGACAGTGCGCAGAAAGAGGAATAAAGCAAAGAATAAAGAAGGAGAAGAAAGTGGGCGAAAAGGAAGGATGACAATCCAATGTGATAAATATATAAATATGCGCAAAAGCAAGAAGAACAATAGTCAAAGTGCAAAAGAAACACACAGATGAAAAAGCAGGTGAAAGCAGCTCAGACAACAAGTTAACTTGAAGTTATCATGTATTGTAATAGGGTTTTGGGAAGAACAAAGTAGGGTTTTAAGCCCTTTAATTTGTGTATAAATATGTAATGGGTTGAGAGAATAGGGGTTCCCTTTTTTTTTTTTTTTCTGTTGAGTATGGGAGTTCTTCTCGAGTGGTACTAAGGAGATGATGTAGAGAGAGAAAGGCTTGCACTGTAGAGCGGCTAGGTTAGGGAAAGAGAAAGATAACCATGATGTATCTTTGTAAGCGCAATGTGAAATCCTGAGACAATTACCAAAAGCATAATAAAGAAGCCAGTCATTGTCGACGTAGTCCAGAGTTGGGTGAACCACGTTAAATGTTGTGTTGCCTGTCTTTTATGTGATTGTTCATGGAATCTATATGGATGTATATTGGATTAGATTTTTCCTATGTGTAATCATTGTGTAATAGTTATGACTGCTATAGTATTGGGTTTATGTTGTAATCTGAAATATAATGGTAATATGAATATGAAGTTCACTATGTAACATAAGAAGAGCACTTGCAAGATAACACACATAGAACATATAATTACGAATGAATAGAATAATAACCTCACATTCCCTCACTACTGTATAAACCTGGTTCCCACAATCCCAACAGGTACCTCGAGTGAGACTTCGTATGCACATGCAGGTGATGCCAAAAGGGCCGGTGTCTGAAGGGTTTTGTTGGTCAAAGATAACTCAAACCTAGGGTCTTACAACTGTGCAAAATGCCAACTACACATATTCCAATGACTTGGATCCCTCTCAAACAAGGCTGCAATTTCTAGGGACTAAATAATTCCAAAGAAGCATTTGAATGATCTCATAGAAATGCATATATAATATTTCTTCAACACTGGGGCCTCAATGACTGTCTTGCCACACCAAGCTAGGGGTTTTTGAGGAGATAAATACAACCTAGCATCCAATTCTCAGACTTCATTTTAAGAGGTTCAATGTCATATAACTATGGATTCAAAGATTCAGAGTTGAGGCTTCCAAACCACAATTTGGTAGTTGATCAACCTTTGTAAAGTGTGATAATCATAGCACCCTCAATATAGGCTATATTCCTAACTATCTTCACCAATCCATATAGTCATCTTATGTGGAATTCTTATAGCCCTAGACTAAGGTTTATGCATGCTTGTATATCAATTCTTCACATTAAAAAATGAAATAGACTACTACATCCATTCATAATTATATTAGATAATATCACTTGAGATGACCTAATCATATAAATCTCTACATAAACCAATTCATGGTGGGATTCATTCAATAACTATTATCACAAAATTTATATATATAAACAAAACGTAGTATGTTGTACACCATGAATTCTATTGAAAACTAGCAATAAAATCAAGGTTTGTAATACTTCCTATAAAACCCTATCAAAATATCTATTTTTTTTTTAAGAAACTACATACCCACTTCACCGAATGCATAAGAAATAACCATAGATTTATAACATTTTATACTAACAAGAAGGAACTCACTTGGATCACATTGCTGATAAAACCCCTCCACATTTGTCAAACTTTGATTTGTGATCTTGAATTCCTCTTTGCGTCAGCTTGCAAATTGTCGGGTAATCCACCAGTGATCACCCTACCAATTCCTAGTGGGTACTCTCATTTCCTAAGAACCCTTGAGAAACAATGGGGTTGTATGAAAGGTACAATACTAGCAATTGAGAAGAGAGTGAAACCGTCAAGCTTATGAGGAAACCCCACCTCAATCACACTCTCTAATAGAACAAAATCAAAAATAATTCATCAATAGAAAAATTTTCATTACGAAAACCATCTAGCATTATGGAGCAAAGAGTGTGTGAGATCTCTAGATCAAGCATTATTTTAATTGTTTTGTGGCTCAATCGACTTGTCCATTTCATGAAAAAAATGTGATTTCTTTAATTACCAATTACCTATTATTCACCCACCCATATGTCACTCACATGCACAAGTGCACAATTAATTCCTATGTTAACGATATAAAATAATGATTATTCATCACCCAACTACTACTCTTCCTATTATTACTCCTAGATGTTCCCTTGGTCTCCACCTATCTCCACCTATTTTCCTATTTGAGTGCGTGCACATGTAATAATTGCTTTATTTTAATTAGATCCTCTCAAATGAACCTTGTTTTTACCCTCTTTCAACCATCATTTTTCTTGCACATTCACCCTTTCCTTTTTTCTTATATACCTTTTTAAACGTTTTTTTATTCCAAATTCATGGACTCAAGGCTCAAGGTAATCTTTGTCAAAAATTCTAAAAGTTTCCTTTTTATTTCTAATTAAATTGTAGATTAATGATTGTTTATTATGTATTTATTTATATTAAATAATAAATCAAGTTAGAGTTTCTACAAAGCATTTCTATGGAACATGATTATTGCTACAAAACACATTACAAGTCCATGCTACAGATCGCCACAAGTCCATGTTATCGATCACTACAGGTCCTTGGTGCAAATCACTATAGGCTTATTGCTACAGATTGAATCACACTATGATGCTGCAGATATTATGTTATAGATTTATGTGTGGGCTGATGTTGAATATTTGGATGTTGAAGGGTATCATTTTGGGCTGAAAATGAAAATGAAACTAGGGTTTTGTAAACAATTACTTGTTGAAGTATAAATAACATATAATAGCTCTAAAATATGTTAGATTTTAAGCCATGGAGGGATTAAAAATCAATTAGAAATGTAATAAATGATAACAAGATACACTTTAAGGACAATTTCCCAATTAAACCCTAGACATCTAGCACAATTATGGCTGAAAATTGAAGAGTAGTTACTACAAACCCTAATCTAACCCTAGAACAAGAAATTAAAAGGTGAATTTAGTTTAATTAAGAACTTACTAAAGGGAGTTAAGACTAGCACCATTTTATTCCTTTTGGGCTTATGGAGTCAAACTATGAAATTTCTTGAAGACAAGGGTGAAACATGAACTTTGGATAAAACCCTAAGGTAGTCCACTACAAATGTTAGAAGGTTATCATATAGAAAGACAACTAGGGTGGTGCACTAAAAACCCTAGAAAATCATTCTATGTCCTTTAAAAATCTTTTAGGACAATATCAAGGGAAGGCAATATTGGATGAAACACCTCATATTGGATGCAACACCTCATGTTGTTGCAACTCTAGATGCTGCAACTCCATTTGTTTCACTTTGAGCTTCAACACAATAAATATGGTCACAACATCTCGCCGAAACATCTCATATTGAATGCAACACCTCATGTTGTTGAAACTACAGATGTTGCAACTCCAAATGATACAACTCTAGACGTTGTAACTACAAATGCTACAAATCCAGACGCTACAACTCCAAATGCTACAACTCCAGACACTGCAACTCCAGACGTTGTAACTCCAAATGCTTCAACTCCAGACACTGCAACTCCTAATTCTACAACTCTGAGCGCTATGGAAATCTCTTTGCACGTGGCAAAACTTAACAACATGATGTCACTATGTTGCAACTCCAGATGATGCAACTCTGAGCTTCAACACAATAAAGATGGCTATAACATCTCATATTGGATTCAACACCTCATGTTGTGGATGCAAGTTCCTCTTCCAAATTCCATTAGAATAATACTTCAACAAAATAAAGATTGCCACAACATCTCATATTGGATGCAATACCTCATGTTTCTGCAACTCCAGATGCTGCAACTCCCAATGATGCAACTATGAGCGCTATAATCTCTTTGCATGTGGCAACACTTAACAATGTGACATCACCATGATGCAAATTCGATGTTGCAACTCCAGACTTTGCAACTTCGAGCTTCAACACAATAAAGATGGCCACAACATCTCATATTGTATGCACTAATTCTGAGATGTCTGATATGTCTGACCTCTAATAACATTAAACACCGCATGTTTCTTCCATCACACCGCTTCCATGACCATAATTCACATTAATTCCACCTCAACGACTGTCACCCTTTCTGACTTACTATTTTTGAAAATGTGGTGGATTTAGATTACTAATTACCATTATATGGATGAATAATAATTAAATGAAAAGTGGAAGTAAATATTTGACCTATCCAACCACTAATTCCATTAAATACTGCATGTTTATGCCATCACACCATTTCCACAACCATAATTTGCATTGACTCCACCTCAACGACCATCACCCTCTCTGACTTACTATTTTTGAAAAGGTGGTATAATTAGATTTCTTATACACAAATACATATGGGGTAAAAATTCAACAAAATATTACGATGATATGAGTTAAATTAATCGTACCGTCGCAAATTACTACAATTTCAATCGTCTGTTCTTTATTCAACACATGTAATACTCTCTTTTCTATGACCCGTGCCTTGTTTCACATCAAATTATTGATTTATATAGAAACTTAGATTTTGGACATACTCTGAAGGTTAAATTAGAAATTTTTAATATCTCTTTGTCTCTTTTTAAATACTCATGACATAACTGACCAACTTAGGTCAGCCAACTATTTTTTGTGGGAACAAAAGTTTAATTTCCCTAGGAAATAGGTATGAATATGTCTACTCAATTGCTTATATTGGCCTAGTTATCTTTTATAATTGTTTAATGATTTACTTACTTTATTATAATGAAGCTTTGAAGCTTATGTGGTAAAAATGTATATATTTATATGGTTAATTTTGATCTCTTGAGTAATTGTTGACTACTACTCTTATAAACATTTTGTAAATCAATGATGACAATGGTTTAATTAACTCTAGACATACATATGGGGTCAATATTTGATGACATTTGTACTATAAGAAAATATTCGTATATTGTACTAATATTGAATCCATAGTGGTTTTTGTTATAATAGAAAATCCCAATGCCAAATAATAATAACAACATTACGTATCATGAATAAAATGAAAAGAAGATTGCTAGGTTAAAGACGACATTGGAGGCAAAGGAAAATGTGAAACTTGAATGCCCTTGCAATAAATGTAGGGGGTTTAACAGAAGAAGACTTCTATTTAACACATTTAAGACACATTTTTGGAAGTATGGGCACATTGAAGGGGGGTTCTCATATCGTCCCATGGTAAGTTATTCAATATTATTATATATTGTACTATTTGTATTGATTGTATTAATCAAATTTTCTTTTGTTTTAATGTTTGTTATATACATTAATTTTATTGATTATTTTTTGTAATTATAAAGAAAATACTCCTAGGTGTTCGTCGTTGATGAAATATTCAGTGCCTAGTATTAGTAGAAATATTTTTGTACAGGTTAAGGAATATGGTCGTATGGATATTGAATATCATCATGATCAAGTTAATTCTATGGAATTATAAGATGACACCAACAATATTGTTGAGCTAGATGATGGGACAAATAGATTGATCCATGAAATATTTGCTCCTATCGATGAGGATGACAAATTTGATGATAATCATGATATACCTTTGCTTGAGAAGGAACCACAACCCCTTTATGAAGGCTCAAGAACAAATGTTCTCTCAACTATATTGTTGTTGGTGAAATTGAAGGTATTGAATGGTTTGTCAAACACTTGTATCACACAGATCTTAAGGTATGTAACAATATATTTTGTCACATCTATGTAAAGGTCGAAATTATTTTTCTCTTTTGTTAGTGTCAATTAGTGTGTAATATATTAAGGGTGTGATATTTATGATTACTATTATTTACATTAACTAGTTATTTTTTATGTTTTAGATTGTTAGCTGAAAATTTCTTACCACCATGAAATAATTTACCTTGCACATACCGAGAGTTATCTGCCATTATGAAAGATATTGGAATGGAGTATCGGGATATTGATGCATGTAATAATGATAATATTATATTTTATGGACAATATGCATCAGAAATGAAATTCCCACAATGTCAAATCAGTAGATATCAAACCGATCAAGTAACAAAAAATGTGCCTCACAAGGTTCTTCGTTATATTATAATAATTCCACATTTGCAGTGACTGTTCAGGTGTGAAAGCATAAAACAGTTTATGTATTACCATGTACTACACATAAGTGAAGATGGTGTTCTTCAAATGCATGTAGATGCTTCTACATTTAGGTACATCAAAGAAACATGGTTTATTTTTAAAGAAGAACCTCATAATGTTAGGCTTTCATTGGCAGATGGTGGTGTTAATACATTTAGTGAGATTAGGTCTATTTACTCAGTGTGGCCTATTTTTGTTATAAACAATAACCTTCCTCCTTGGATGTCAATAAAGAGGGGTCACACAATGTTGGCAATGATTGTTCTAGGTATTTGTTGACAATATTTGTTTGAACGCAACACCATTTTATTTGTACTCGTATTCATTATTAATGCATTAATTCTTATACATTAGAAAGGTATTAATTATGTGTACTTTAAAGCAATTAGGTAAGTACCAAGTGAAATATATGAATGTATATATTGATCATCTGGTCGACGAGCTACTAAAGTTATGGGATGGAATCACTATGTACGACATCTCTAGACCAATAGGGAAAACAAAATTTCAATTCCATGGAATACTTACATGGATAATTCATGATTCCCTAGGGCTAACACATTTTTGTGGTATGTAAAGTCACACTATTGCACTTTAATAGTATATAATTTTATGAAAATATTATGCATGTTTCTAATATTAATTCCTTGTTATATAACTAATATTAACTATCACATTATTAATCCATATCTTGTAGGTATTCAAACAAAGGGTAAATTTGCATGTCCAGTTTGTGGTCCTAGGATGAAATCTTGTCGTTCAAGAATTTTAGGAAAGGAGGTGTTTTGTGAGTATAATCACTTCCTCCCTAAGAAACATAGGTATCGAACTACCGAAAAAAATCTTTGCAATGGGAAAGAAGAGACTGCAATAAAACCATGAAGAATGACACCTCACCTATGGAAGTTGGCATATAATAGAAATCATCAAGGTAAGCAATTCGATTAAGTATCACACAAAATGTTTTTCAATTTTTATTTGTATTGAATTATGTTCATCGTATCTAACAATTATTGTTGTATAATTAATTCATTTATGTTTCAGAAAGGTCATCAAGGCATTGATGGGAGGCTTCCATGAGGAATGAAATATTACCCTGTACAATTGAGTAGGTTGCCCTACTATGAGCACCTACAAATAGATCATTTGTTTGATACAATGTATATCGACAATAATGTAACTGAAGCATTGTGGAGAATATTAGATGGAAGGAATGACAAAGAAAAAATTGTCAAAATTTGTAGTGACATTCATGAATCCAATCATGCAATGCATTATTTGATTGATTCAAATAGAAATGTCGGAGACCGAAATAGTCTTCCATTGTTATTTACACAGTAGGAAAACAATGTTGTAAACTAGGTGATTTGGAAAATTAAATTTCCCATGGGATTCTCTTCAAACATAAAGAATATCTTAATGAAAAAAAGTGACTTTGGTGGGGTAAAAACTCATGACTGACATACCTTCATTAAGGTAATTATTTTGGTAGATTTCTGTTTTGGTAATACTTCTTTTTAGTTTTTTAATTTTGTTTTCTTTTCAAAAAAATAATGATTCCTTTTTTGTGATTATAGTATGTTATACCTCTATCTCTCCCTAAAAACTTTGACAACAACGTAAAAGACGTTATATATGATCTTGGCAAATACATGAGGTAAGAAAAAAGTTTTTTGCAAAACTTATCATCATGTATTGTTTTACTTGAGTTAATGTATATACTTTGTTGTTGAAACATATAATTTGATTTTATAATCATGTGTAGGTGGTTGTCATCTAAATAAATCCATAAATAAGATAAAAAAATATTGGAGGAGAGAAATTCGTTGGCTAATGTGTGAAATGCAGAAGTATCTACCTCTGAAAATTTTCAATTCTCAAGAACACTACCTCATACACCAAGTTGAGGATATTGAAATGTGTGGACTTGCACACACAAGGTCAATGTGGATGGTGGAGAGGCACTTGAAGTCATTGAAGGATTTCATTAGACAAAGAGCACATCCTGAGGGTTCTATGGTGGAGAGATATATGGTATATCAATCCCTGGTGTGTATTATTCAATATCTTCCTAAATTATCAACAGGAATGAAGGTTACTTGCATTTGGGATGTCAACTCCATCAACAAATTTGAAGGGGAGGTCTTGGTCGGGAGAGGTATAATGAGGAAAGTGAAAGATAGTTATTAGATGGTAGCTGAGATCTATAATAATTTTCATTATTGATTTTTATCTATATTGTACTTATTAATTATATTTTGTTCTTCCATCAATTATTATTCTTTATTATTGTTATTAATTTTTATTATTTTTTCATACAGTTGATTGAGAGTGGGATGCACTACATTTATTCATTGCAAACAATATTGATTGGATGAATTTATGGATAGATTGATGTAATATACAATGTAATGGCAGGTTATCATGGGAAGGGGTGGCTACATTGCTTAAATAATCTCATCATAATCAAGATACCAATATTACTTAGAGGGAAATCGATTTAGCATATGGTTTAAAAGATAAATAAGCAAGCATTAATATATTCACCCACATCATGTTTCAATTATTTTCTATTATATTAATCTAGGTCATGGTGTGTTTTTTTTTATAAATTTTTACGAAGTATAAATATGTTTATTCATTGACAATGCATTTTTTATGCGTCAGACATATTGTAGTTGAAACATTGCAAGGATATGTGGTGCAATGGTTGTAAATTTTGCATCAAAAAGTTGGATGACAAGAAGAAAACCTATAATAGTGGGACACTTGTAGTCTTTCAGGTCATTAATGTTTCCTCTAGAAGTGACAGACATCCAACAATATCCGAAAATAGATACTATGGGTATTTGAATGACATAATTGAGTGTGACTTTAATTCCTTCAAGTTAGTTATGTTTGATGTCAAATGGTACATTTTACATAAGAATAAACGTGATCCCAAAAGAACTGTTATTGAGTATGCCAATGGATTTATCATGGTTAATACAAGGACGTTTGAGCCTAATACAAATCTTATGCTCTTCCAAGCAAATGTGAGCAGGTCTTTTATTCAAAGGTTCTAGGTAAAGTAGGTTGGTCGTATGTTGTTAGATATGATCCAAGAGGAAGTCCTGTCAAGTATAATGTACCTGAAGAATATGATATTGAAGAAGAATACGTTGTATAGGATCATGAGGTAGATGTAATGTCAGACAAAGAAGTAAAATAAGTTTAGCCAGATGTAGATGAAAATTATGTTCTCGATGATGATATTGACGAAGATATTATGATCGAAAATGACATGATGAAAATTTTGATCTGGAAAATCCTTTCAACATCGATTATGAACCTGATGATACAGATGTAGATTTGGATGAATAAGAATATTAATGATATCAATGTCACCATAAAATTTTCATTGCTGTCATTGTCATCACCATAATCAACATTTTTCATCGTTGCCATCATCATCATCGTTGTGATTGTCATCATCATCATCATCATTTTTCATCTTCATCATAGTCATTTGAATCCATCATCATCTTCATCATTGTCATTATCATCATTACCATCGTCATCGTCTTCCATTGTCATAATATTTGTCATCCTCATTGTTAGCGTCATCACATCATTGTCATTGTCATCATCATCTTCATTTCCATCATCATCGTATTCCATTG
>JZKD02S1674005.1:0-10927 GCA_000966675.3 Picea glauca
ATTAAAATATTTTAACTCTAAACAACATCTCTCAACCCAACGCAAAAATGTGTATCTCGCATGGCTGCGTCGTGCCAAAGGATGAAAGGTACATGTAACCATTAAAGTCACTTTCGTCTATTTCCGAGAGTCGATTGCAATATCGATATCATATCTTCATATGAAATGGTCCCCTTCGTACTGAAAATAAAACAATCCACTTACCACGCAACATCATACGCCTCTGTGAAAACCTACCTCCAGTAATCCGATAGAGAATATATATCGAAAACGAGGACCGAAATTTAACGTTTGTATACAGAGACAAGAATTGCAATGGCAGAATTAGTCCCAGTCTCCAGCATCGACCAAAAGTGTACGTGCCAACCAAGAGAGCACATGGTGTCAAGGCGATAAATGTCGTTGAGATAGCGACTCCATCGAACGAGGAACGCCAACGAGTCGCAGCATCCGATAAAAATACAGGAACGTTGGACGCTGCGATAATGATTGGTGTACAACCGGGTCAATGTCAAATATCAATTTGGTGTTTGGTTTGGTGTTTGGTTTGTGTGTGATTTTAAAAATAATTTATTATTATTATTATATAAATATTAAATATGAAAAATTGGGATTGGAATTTGATGATTGAATTGTGGGTGAAATTTAATTATAAATACAAAATACTGTTAGAACCATATATAAGTTATATAAGTTAGTTAACTTGTCATTTTTTTAATTAACTTGTGATTTTGTGATTTTAAAAGTTATAGTAAAACTTTAATGACAATACACTAACCAACTAAATCAATATCTTATTACATAACCATCATTTGATTATAAACAACTAAGTCAATATCTTATTACATATCTTATTACATAACCATCATTTGATTATAAACAACTAAATCAATATCTTATTACATAGCCATCATTTGATTATAAAGTTTGACACCACATTCATTGAGGTATGTAATAAAAGTTTAACTATTTTATTTGGGTGTTGGTTAAACGTTCTATTTTTTTGGGTTTTCTGATAGGAATTGGCAGGAATCGGGCTATGTAAATTTGGACAAAATCTTTATTTTCTGTTGTTTAAATTGTCTTTCTAAATACATAAATAGATTCAGCAGGCTATTAGAATTATACAAATCTAACCACTCAAATTTACAGATCCAACATCATCAGATTTGGATCAAAATCAAACAAAAAAAACTTACCTAAAAACTCCAAACTCCAAAAAAAAAAAATATAGAACGTTTAGACTATTACATTTCATTATAAACGAATTTGACAGTTGGCATTGATTTGAAATTCCACCCTTACATTGAACCCGGTTTGCTATTTTGTGATCGATATTCACATGTGAAAACGTCATGAGTTGTATTTGCTACCTACATCGTCACATTGATACAAAAGAGTAGAGAAACATATGGTCTTTAGGCATGGAATGAGATGTGATGCGAAGAATATGGCCGCCCTGTCTTGGCACTGGATTAATCCGTAGATTGTAGTTTACACGATTATTTAACATTTGCTAATTTAATCGTTGATTTAGCTCATGAATATATCTGTGAAGGGGGCTCTCATGTGTTTGGAGAGGTTTGGCAATTGAGTTTTGATAATCTCCTATCATGACGCATTGTGCATCTGGAAGAAGCTGTGTGTGGTGGGTGGACAAGTATCTCAAGGATTGTGTGTGCGGAGTGAGAGATTATGTCTCTCTCTGTTTTGGGTTGATCAGCATTTTCTGCTGGGCTGTTGCTGAAATTCCCCAGATCGTTACCAACTTCAAGTCTGGATCGGCAGAGGGAATCTCGCTTGCATTTCTTATGTCATGGGTTGTGGGGTAAGCGGGTTTTTGCTCTCTTGCAGTTTAAGCTTCTCAATCGAATAATTTTTTTATGTCTGTCCACTGGTTTTAGTTTGTCATTTGTGATATCAATGCATTTGTTGTTGTTAGATTTTGTGACGCTGGGATGAGCCGTTGAGGGTTTTTATTTGCGTTATGATTTGTTATTAGTGCGAGCGATGCAAGAATTTGTTCTTAACGCAACAAATGCTGTTAATATTGCAGAGATGTATTCAATATGATCGGGTGTTTGCTGGTCCCAACAACTGTAAGTTGTTCCCGAACATATCTCACTAAATAAATAAGTATTCAAATCTGAAGTAACAGAAGGAGAGTTATAAGTTCTTTTGAGCTATTGAGAGTAGAATGTTTCCAGGAATTTTCTTTTCAAATTTTTAGATAAGGAAACACTATTTATTTTTTATTACTTCAAAAATAATAATTAGGATTATAAAAATATAAATTTTATGTTATCTTAATTTTTTATATTTAAAATGTTAATTAATTTAATTTAATTTAATCTCTTTATCTTGTTTGTTTTTTAAATTTTAGATATGTAAACTCTATATCAATACAAATCTATCTTAATACTGGAGTTATTATGCTAGATTTATCTTAACTCTGGATTTCTTATCCTTCTAAATGCATCAAACTTAACTTTTTTTATATATTTTTTATGGCCATTCAATTCTAACATCTTATAGCTTCTAATCTAATGATGGGTGAATTGTTCACTCAAAAGTGGAACTTTTGAAAACTACCTGCATAGTGTTTATCCAGAAATCTTATACATTATATGCCACATGTCAACTCTATGGAGAAAGAGAAAGCACCTATCCAACCAATAATATTTTTTTTACTTTCACTTGCTTCTCTCCCCATATATATACAGCATGTCAAATCTATGGAGATAGAGAGAAAGCACCTATCCAACCAATAATATTTTTTTTACTTTCACTTGCTTCTCTCCCCCCACATATATATATATATATATATATATATATATATATTTATATATAAACCCAAAATATCCACTCACCAACAATTGAAATTGAATTCTAACCTCCCATACATTTATTTTACATACCCAGCCAAAAACGCTGGAAACCCCAACTAGCCCAAAATATCCACTTGACGAACAGTTTAACTTGAATTTCTAGCCTCCAATACATTTAGTTTACATAACCAGCCAAATAATGATCTCTAACTAAAAACTTTTATCAAGTTTTATGTCCAGTGAAATAATGGTCACTAACCAAAAAAAATACTGAAACAATGGCAAATGTTGTCAAATGGATTGTACTGCACATAATAATCTCTCTGAACAGCCTGCAGAGTAACCTACCCCACAGGTTTGGACCTGGCTTTCCAGTATCTATCCCCGTGGCCCATGTTTATATTACTCTAATTCGTTGCTTAACAAATCCAAAGACAAAAATACCGAAGTCGCCTTTAGATAATGGATTGTTTTGCTCAACTATCTCCAATTATGTTTCGTTTGATAGATGCTCGCAAGCCTGGTTCTCAACGAATATAGGCTGTGAACTACAGATTTAGTACGAAATGTATTACTTGTTTTAGCGCTTCTGATATATAAAATCTGATTCTTCTTGCAGCTCCCTACACAGTTCTACACAGCGCTGGTAAGAATTCTTCATGATTCAAACTATAATATCCAAATTATATTGTAATATCTATTGTGTTATTTGATGATATCTACAGAGTCACTATTTCCTTTTATCTGTGCAGCTTTATACAATTACCACTGTGGTGCTAGTTTTGCAAAGTGTATATTATGGCCATATTTACAAGTGGTGGAATGCCAGGAAACGGAAGTCATCACCCACGGTACGAAGTATGATATGATTATGCCATGTTTATCTTCTTCGTAGAACTTTATCAAACTCAGTTTTTCAAATTTTAAGGACATATTTCTTTTGCAAAAACAGGACTGTGCAAGCAAACATATGTCCGAGCATACAGAGCCAGTGAATGTACCGGAAAATATAGACTATTCCGCGCAGCTAGCCAATAATACTGAGACAGATCTCGAGAAATTATCGAATCGGACTCCTGCGTCTAATTTACCTATCCCCACTATTTCGCCAAGTAGTCAGAGATCTATTGGCAGGAACATATATTACATGTAAATACCAGAATGTCAGCCCCGGTCTTGCTGTCTAGTTTTTGAAATCTAGTGGTAGTTTTATCATGGCTCCCCACCATGACTCAAGTCATATGATGCTAATGGATTTCAAACAAATGTTTATCTGCCAGGTCTGCGAGATCTCTAGCAAGCAGTCATACCCCAACTCCAGGCTCGTATATATCTGCATCATCCCGTGGTTCTGGTCGGAGTGGGCCGAGTTTTACATTGAAACAGTCATCTTTAGACGATGAAGGATTACTAGCCAACAATGATTCTACAAGTCCTAAGAATTCAAATAGCACACTACACTGTGTAGGCTTTCATCCTATATTCAGTACTAAACCTTCCCACTCTAAGGCTAATTCTTGTAGTACTAAGTTTGTTTTTTCTATTCCTGTAATCTCCAGGTAGCTGCAACAGTACTCTTAGTTGGTGGGCTCAATTACTTCCATTTACACGCAAACCGCGCCTTTCAAACCTTCGATTCTACTAAAGTAGATTCAGGGGCATCAGTTCTACTAACAGGCAGAAAAGTTTTGCAGGTAACTGTAATCTGCAGCATCTTAATGCACATAGAAGAACGCTGTAGACTTGAGAATAATTGAAAAGAATAACATGAATTGTTAAGCTATGTAATTATTCAGTGATGCTGTGCATGTTTAGGTACCGATCAAAATTACAGTCAGCGACTTAATGATAGGTGAACAGTCTACCAGTCTAGTAGGAACAAGCTTGGGGTGGATTATGGCTGCTATCTATATGGGTGGACGCCTTCCACAAATATGGAAAAATGTAAGCTCAAAAACACTTTTTAAATCCTGGAGGCGCTTATGACTACACTATATACAACTGTTATTGATAACTGTTGTAATTTGTCAACTGTTCAGTCAGATCGAAACTTTTGGCTTATTAAATTAATTCCTTACATCGTCTGGATTTGAATATCATAGCTATGTTACTGATGATAAATGTCTTAACAGGTGCAGCGAGGATCTGTGGAGGTACTTCTATGGTGATCTCTCTGAATTGTTTCACAACATGCAAGGAACTTTCCATCAAAATTGAATAACTGCTAAGATTGCTATATGTATATTACACAGGGTCTCATGCTAAGATTGACTATATGTATATTACACAGGGTCTCAATCCAATGATGTTCCTGTTTGCGCTCATCGGTAATGCAACATATGCAGGAAGGTAATTTTAGTTTTGCGTTCCGTTCGAATTGAATTGTTTCGATGCGTATTTACTCTATTCTGAGGGAAAAGTAGCTGCCTTATCTGTAAAATCTGCTTGCGGATGTATGCAGCATCCTTATAAGGAATTTGGAATGGAAAAAACTAAAATCAGATATGCCATGGCTTGTGGATGCAGCAGTATGTGTCATCTTAGATTGCTTTGTATCCTTTAACAGTAGACGTTGCAGAGTTGTGTTCAGTATGATAAGTGTCTTAAGGCTTCCAAATGTTATTATTAATTCTTCCATTTACCCATATTAGTGACGCGAACCCTTAACAAGGACAACGCAGATTCTCACCCAATTCATCTATGGTAAGAGGAGAAAAAATCATGCCGATAACGAAGATACCAATGCAGATTATGAAGCAATCAACCCTTAAGTCTAAAGCTCAGTTAAACGCTTTACTTACTGGCGCAATAGGTTATATTAACTGCATGTAAACCAGGGTGTGGTTATCACGGGTTTTCATTATTGTGTATTTTTTTTATATATGTAATAGATAGATTGAAGTGTGAAGAAGTCAATTTGGTGTAGGTTAGATGGTTGTGAGGAATGATTGTTATCTTCTCCACAAAGTTCAATAACTAGCACAGTCACATAATTGTGGCTGATCAACGCGGGAAGGCTGATAAGATGAAAAGAATCCTTAAAAGAATATATTAAATTTTATTATTGTTTAACAAATAAAGGTTGAGCTTCATTTATATGGTGTTAATATTTTAATTTTTGTTAATCATTTAAGTGGCAATCAGTGAACTATCCAAGTAATTTTTAAATATAGTTAGATAAATGTAAAAAGTAAACACATAAAATGATGTCTTTATAATAGATAGGAAGTTAATGATTGAAATCACAGCCATTTATTTTGTGTGACTACTAAGAATATTCCAGCCATATTTAATCATGTCCATAGAAAACTTATTAAGCACTAAACCCCTATTAAATCTGTCCATTGTCAATAGGTATATGCCTATGTAGGTAATAACATAAATAAAATTATATATATTAGAAAATTACCTTAATTCAAAATTGAATAACAAAATAATAACTATTTTTAAAAATAAGCTACATCATCATTAAGATGTCTTGGGAAGTGGAAAATCAAAATAATGGCTATTTTTAAAAATAAGCGACATCATATCATTAAGATGTCTTCGGAAGTGGAAAATCAAAATAATGACTATTTTTAAAAATAAGCGACATCATCATTAAGATGTCTTAGGAAGTGGAAAATTAAGCCTAAAAAATTCAAAATTGAATAACAAAATAATGACTATTTTAAAAAATAAGCGACATCATCATTAAGATGTCTTAGGAAGTGAAAATTAAGCCTAAAAAATTCGATTACCTAATCCTTGCACAGTTCAACAATTTTGCTTTAAAGTAATTGATGTACCACCCACCAATAAAAGAAACCAAGACAAAATGAAAGGGGCGAAGTCTTGATTATTATTTGATTACAATTGTGGATGATACAAAATAAGGCATACATGCTCATACATAGTAAAAATAGGCCAGTATCTAGTCAATTTACCAATATTCTTTTAAACAAATTTTATATTATAAAAATTTAAAATACCAAACACTGATTCATTTCAAAAGCTTTAATATATTATTTGTAATATCCATTTCAAAAGCTTTAATATATTTTCGTTTTTGTTGAATCTTTTCCTGTGACCATCCATTTACGATCTGAGTAAATGCAGCAAGAATATATCAGTCTTTTCATTGCAGGAATAATCAGGATGCAGTAGGATTATCAATCTTCTCTGTCTATTCCCTTTATTAATCATGCTCATAATGATAGGCAGGAATAATCAGGATGCCGTAGGATTATCAATCTTTTCTGTCTATTCCCTTCATTAATCATGCTCATAATGATAAGACTGCAGAGTTACGATCATGTAAATATCAGTCTCACTGCTTTAGGGTTTATGCGTTTTAATACGGGTTTCATGGTAATATTACTCTCAACTTATTGAGTTTTTTTGTGTTAGGTTTTATGATGAAGACCAATAACATATTATTAACTACTGCTTTATGACTTTGTGGCTTTTATATTATATTTAAATATAAAGAAATTTATTTATTAGTGTGATCATTACTTTATAAAATAGATGGATTTTTAAGTTGTAATGCTCTTCACATTTCGAGTTTTTTTTGTGTTAGGGTTTATGCTGAAGACCAATGACATATTATTAACTATCGCTTTATGACTTTGTGGCTTTTATATTATATTTAAATATAAAGAAATTTATTTATTAGTGTGATCATTACTTTATAAAATATATGGATTTTTAGTTGTAATGCTTTTCATATTTTAATTTATTTCATGTCTATCATGGATATCCTTGTAATTAATACAGTTAGTTCTTTGTAAGTGTAGGAGGAAGGATTCAAATAAATGGTGAGCAAGGCGCTTCAAGCCATCTCCGGCCTACTCGTTGGTTGTAATCTCCTGCTCTTTGAGCAATATAATGCCATTGTCATTGTCTTCTCGATGTTTCCCTCACCTTAAGGGTTTTACCATGTAAAATCATGGTGTCTTCCGTGTGATTTCTATTCTGAGCTTGAATTCATGTTTTTTTTACTTGTTTATGCTTCCGTTGCACAACAAGTGGTATCAAAACCTTGTGTGGAGATCCATGAAAAAAATAAATACAAAGGGAGATATGTTGCTCGGATGGCTGGAGGTGTCTACCTTTGAGTGGGCCGTGTGAATCCCCTCGTGATCTATGTGTGTAGTGCTGCATAAGAGATGCAAAGATGTAGTCATCGGTGCAAAGATTAGAGGACGTTTGAGGCATGTTGCTATTGTTGAGGACATGTGAGTTTTGGTGTGGTGATTGGAGGGCTGCAACATTTGAGTGTCCACATGAAAGAAAATTTCCATTGAGGAAAGATCGCCAGGCATGTAGGGTTCACATGGAGAGAAGCTATGTGCATGAAGAATCGTGCATGAGAAGATGTCCCACCAGATTGCAACGATGCATTGGAGGAAGGAGTATTAAAAGGTTCGTTTAGCAATAGTCGCATGTATGGGACACGTTTAAAAGGAGTCTGCACAGAAAGCATGAGAAAATCCCATGTAAGATTGGATGAATTGTTCACTGTTTTATCTACCAGATCGTTTAGAGACACACCGGTGGCCTGCCCGTGGCCATTTTTTAAAGAACTGTTTTGGATGCAGATCTGTTGTCATTGGTCGATGTTTCAAGTGGTACGCTAAAATGGGAAGCAGTAAATCAAGCTCTATGTGGTACTGAGATGGGCAGAGCTAGAGGATGTGGTGGGTTGCACAATTGGAGGTATCAGGCATGCGTTGGCTCTTGTGTTTGCCCAACGGAAATCCCAAGTCATGGTCGTCGCCCGATCCCTAGCATCACAATGTCCACCTTCTAGAACATGATATCTACTCAGAACAGAGCATCAAAATAAATGGTGACAAGGGAAAGGGGATTCTCAACTACTTGTTGTGGAGATAGATGCCATAGAGCAACGCCAAAATGAGATATTCATCAAGGATACCATACTCGCATGGGAAAATACATTTTCCTACGAGGACCTTGCAACGATATCTATAGGAGTTATCCAACAATTCTTCCCTCACGTGAATTGGAAGGTTTGCATTGCAATTTTTATTTTTTTTGTGTCGTCTCATGTGCTCTTTAATGGAATTATGAGGTTAAGTTGAAGGTGGAGATCGACATTATGGTAGCAATCTAGTGTAATTGTTGCATCCATGATGGATGGGTGATTGAGATGGGCAGTCCTAGTCCTGGTTATGGTTTCATTGAGTTTGATGATAGGTGGGATGCTGTAAACATTATTCGTACAATTGATTGGTATGAATGGATGTCGTGTTTGCATGATCAAATTCAGGCTCCCCTCTCTCTCTCTCTCTCTATATATATTCCCCACTGAGGAAAGGTGTTGTGGTGGAAATAGAGGCTACGCACAAACAAGTGGTTGATGCTCCTCTATATTGAGATTGCATAGATGACCTAATGGTTGAAGATAGCATAGCATGGGAAAACAAGAAGACAAAATGGTAAATGACAACAAGGTGACTCACGGTAAAGTCACCGAGAATTTTTTGTGGAATGGTAATTCTAATTTGCATGTAATTGGGCATAGACTGTAAGACCTGGTAAGGCTTGCATACCCTCATTTGTTAAGTCACCTATGAAAAATTTAGACGTAGATTTAAGTAGACTAAAGAGTAGTGGGGGCATGAGTCACGAGTTAAAACCTTGTTGTCTACACAGGTAGTTTTCAGGTCCATGTTTATTGGTTTTTACCGTGGTAAGGTGTCCATGAAATTGCATGTAATGAATCTTGTTTAAAGGCTTGGTCAATTCCATTGAGAAGGTGCATGGAGGTGAGTGGTGAAGGCTTACTTGGCTGGCTTGGTTAGATTTGGTCAAGGGAATGTTTATGTCAAGGTGGAGATTTGATACTCCATTGTAAGTTGCCTCGAGCTGAACGATGAATGCTCACTTGGAAGTCTTGGCCAAATTTGATTGAGGTTTCAAATGTTATATTCGAAGTGGAGCACTAAAGGTGTTTGGGATCGCAACAGTAGATTTGTTTGCAAGCTCAAGTAATCATTATATGGCCTTAATTGTGAGGAGGAAAATTTGTTCAAGATGTTCGATTCCTTCATGGTGAGCAAAATTTTAGAAGAAGTGAGTGTAACCATTTTGTTTATGGTACTCACTATCTTGGTGTTTAGATTTTTGACAATATGCTTGTAGCAAGCAAGAGCATTGCTAAGATCAATAGGTTGGCTTATTTGGCTTGGAAGTTTGAGATGAAGGATCTCGGAGTAGTAAAACAATTTTGAGCATGAAAATACACATAGACAAAATTGATGCTAAGTTTTTTGGTTACTCAGGAAATTCAATATGGATAGTGTGAAACCGGTAAAAATTCTTTTAGCTTTCCATTATAATCTTTCTTCAGGTTTATGTCCAAGTAATGAAGAAGAAAATGGTTATATGTCTCATGGAAGGATAAAGTTTGCGATGAGATGATGTGACATTTCAGTGGTCACATGATAAATCCATGTTAAGCAGTGAAATGGGTGCCTTGGTATTTTAGAAGCACTAGTATCACCTATCTTTAGCCTGGAAGAAGGTGATGAATGGACAATAGCACGGTATCAGGTAAATTGTTGTCAAGGTGGATATTATTGGACGGTGACAATGAGTTCACCTCCAAGATTAGGATACAGTAGTTTCATTCCTAATATTATGATTGTTGTTGAAACAAATCATTCCTAGAATAAAATGTGGATATCCTTGTAATTAATACAGTTAGTTCTTTGTAATTGTAGGAGGAAGCATTCAAATATGTATGCTTGAGAGGAAGATGGTGAGAAAGGGGCTTCAAGCCCTCTCTCGGCTACTAGTTGGTTGTAATCTCTTGTTCTTTGATCAATATAATGCCATTTCCATTGTCCCATGGATGTATCCCTCACCTCGAGGGTTTTACCACATAAAATCGTGGTGTATGTTGTGTGATTCATATTTTTTTCTTGAATTCATGTTTCTCTGTACTTGTTTATGCTTTTTCTGTATAACAGATAATTGTTGGATTATTGAGAGGGGGGGTGAATCAGTAATAACGTAATTATAATCTTTTTTCTTCAAATGTTATATCAATGTAGAATTATTATCCAATAATGAGCAGTAATAAATAAACA
>JZKD02S1674005.1:12314-64261 GCA_000966675.3 Picea glauca
TATTTTTCCTGACAAATTCACTTTCCTTCATCTCATTATTCCACAATTAAGCATGGGTTCTCTTACTCCACAAAGCGTCTTCCCATGAGGGCTTTCACCATAAGGGGACCACTTTAGAGCTCATCCATATTTACTTCTTATCAACCATGACAAAACAATAATGATTCATATTTACATCAAACACTATTGGGTCCATTACCCAAACCTTTGTTCTACGGGTCTTTCTTCAAGGGTTGACATCAATGACAACCAACCTTAATCAACAATATCACACAAAAAAAATTATTAATCCATATTCAATCTAGATATGACATTTTTCGTCTTCACGCTTGTTCTCCAAGTGTCTTTTTTTTTTCCAAAAATTTGGTTGCAACTCGATTTCCTCTTTTGAACTCTTATAATTTAAGTATTTCCGTCCTTTACACTCTTATAATATAGGTATTTTCTTCTATGTGGTATCAGGGTACTTCACACTAATCACTATGCTACACTGTGAAATCAAACCTTAGTAATTAAACACTTACACTCTTATAATATAGGTATTTTTGTCTATGTGATATCATTGTACATCACACTAACCACTATGATACAATGTGAAATCAAAGTTTAAGAATTAAATGCTTACAAAGAAGAACAAAAAGAAAAGGATAATTAACATGCAATGGTAACGAGCTTCTTAATTTAGTAAGGAGCTTCTTCATTTCTCCTAAAAATTAGGTGGTACTCCATTTTTCTTCTAAGATCCTATAGTTTAGGGCTTATTATAGTGGTGCTTCACAATAATCATCATGCTACAACTTAAGACCAAAACTTAATAATTAAGCTTAAAAATATATATATAACTATGGAACATATACTAGTGGTGAACTTAAACACTACATTAGTATGATTCGACATAGTGGGTGACCGAGGTTGTAAGTTAACAATATACCCTAAAAGACCCCAAAAAAATAAAAATACCTTAGAAACATTTCGATTTAAAAAAATAAAATTTAAGGAATAAGTAATCTAAATTATACATTTTTAAATGAAAAATTAATCAAAAACGTATAAAAAATAAGAGGGATGGATATAGGTTTGGGAGCCATTTAATCTTGCAGCAAGCCTTCTTATAGTTATCTGAATCTAATGATACAAAAAGTTGGAGTTTCCATTGTTTTAACATTGTGTTCAATTTTTTGATAGTCTAGGTTTATTTAGAATTTGATACAACCGCTAAGGGCATTGTTCTACCATGCATAGATCTTTGATCATGGTAGAGCTTTGCTCATAAATGAATTTTTTGTTAGATTTTTATCATGTTTGTGACAAAAAAAATGTCTCTTTAATACAATATTAACTTACTTTGTATGTTTATGTCTCTCTATATTAAAATAAATGGACATAGATCCAAAAATAAAAAATCAACACGAGTAATATGTTTTCATTTTTTCCCTACTTCCATTCAATGATTATATTTGGAAAGTAGATTATAGCTTAGAAAGGGACATTTTATAACAAATGTTCCATTAGTGACACTAATTTCATTATACAACTTAGTATGTGAGGATACCTATCACCATGAGTGAGTGAGTGTAGAAATCACATCATGTTGTCTTTTTACATTATTGCATTGGCAAACACATTTTACAACGCAACTCATGACTGTGCAAGTGAGTTAGTGTAACAATAATATCATGTGTACATTTTATACTCACACACATGATTTCATAATAATAATCCTATATCCATCTTAGGGTTTGGTTTATCAAGCATCTAGAGTGGTCAAATTTGTCAAAGGTGAGGACATTTTCACAAGTTTTTACACCATAAAAAAAGATTGCACCTTGAAGGTCTTTTGCATTGAGAAGTGTATTATACAACCTAATATAAGAGAGGTGTTTCAGGAGTGATTGAGGGAACTGATGCAACATCAAGGTGATTTCATCCCTCTCGAAACTTGATAAATTCAAGGTTAAGATTGTATAAATTGATTTTTCAAGAAAACACATAAAACTTCTTTTCTGCATATGTTATGTTTACCTATGTTGTAATATCCTTGACCCAAATTATTAATTCTTCCTATGTGAAAATGATATGAAAACCTTACAACAAATTTCTCAATGAGGAATATTATCAAACACATGACAAGTACACATGAATAGAGAAGAATAATATGGAATCTTATTATGAATAGGAACAACAATACAAATATATCTAGTGGTTGTAAAAATAGTTGCATACCAAGACTAGGAATATAAACTACTGGTTGCTAGGAAGCTACACGATCTACTACAAAACACACAAGGAAACATGGTATGATACCAACATAGAAACCAAGGCTTCCCAAGCCTCCCACTACTCTGCTCCAGTATACTTCAAGATCTTCAAAAATACCACAAGACAAAGACTCCAAATGAACTCTCCTTTGTCTAGCTAGGGTGGGTATTGCGCCACCGCAACTAAACCTCCACTTGAAGGTTTTTTCCCAAAAACCTAATGAAAATTCTAGCCACAAGATCACTCAATACATATCAAATCATAATTCCCAAATAGGGAGGCTCCCCTTCTATTTATTCTTCTTCTCTTATTCTTCTAGATCTTCCTTCTTGACCAAATGAAACCCTCACTCGATTAAAATATAATTATTTATTTTATTTAATACATTTTTAGGGTTTGATACATTAAATCCCATTTTTCTTTGTTTAATATAACCTACGGGAGTCATGTAGGATAATGATTCATCAATTGGAGGGGGAATTACATTTCTCCCTTCCTGGAATTGCTTGTCCTAAGACAATTTTAGATTAGGGTGTTGTAAAATTTGTTCACCTTCCCATGTAGAATCTTTTGTAGGAAACCCCTTCCATATGACCAGGTACTCTCAAATAACTATGCTTGTCAGTATATATTCACTACATCCACAATCCTTTCATGTGCCAAAACCAATTTTCGTTTTTCATCTAGCTGATGAAGATCTATCAAAGCGGTGACCTGTTGGCCCAATGCCATTTTTAGGCATGACAGATGGAAAGTGTTGTGGATTATGCTTCCCTATGGTAGCTCCAACTCATATGCCACCTCTCCAACTCTCCTGATCACTCTATAGGGTCCGTAAAAATAAGGTTTTAACTTTTTTTCACCACTCTTATTCAATGAATATTGTTGGTAAAGTTGTAGCCTAAGAAAGACTAGGTCACCAACCTAAAAATTACACTCCACCCAATGCCTATCTGCATACACCTTCTGTTGGTTCTGAGAAACTTAAAAATTCTCCATTAGGATCCTCAATATGTCCTGACTTTCCTGCAAGCAGTCTTTGGCATTAAGAGCCATGCTCTCTCCAAATTCCAAATATACAAATGATGGGGCATCATAGAAATACAACGCTCTAAATGAACACATCCCAGTCAAAATGGAATGAGTGGTGTTGTAATAGTTCTCTCTGAGATGAAACCATTTTATTCATGCTAGTTGTTGTCTTCATACATAGTTCTTGAGGTACCCTTCTACCCATTTGTTCACTCTATCCATCTATCCATCTCTTTGGGGGTGATAACTAGTACCAAGTATCAACTTCGTTCTAGATAACATGAATATCTCTTGCCAAAATGAACTGAGAAACATGGTATCCCGGTCACTGACTATGTTCCACGGAAGACCATGGATTTTGAACACTTCTCTGACGAAACGATCTGCCACCTGAGATGTGTTGTATTATGAATCAATGGAAAAAAATGTATGCATATTTGGTCAACCTATCTACCACCACATAAATACAGTCCATGCCCTGGAATTTTGGTCACCTTGTAATGAAATCCATGGAAATTCTCTCCCATTTCCTCTCTGGAATAGCTAGTGGTTGGAGTAAACATGTTGGGTGTTTCATTTATGACTTGTTCTGCTGACAAGTCCTGCACCACCTCATGTACCATAGTACATCCTCCTTGATACCCTTCCATGGGAATAATTCTCTCACATGTCTATAAGTCTTCAAGTACCTTGGGTGGCCAGCTAAAGAGGCATCATGAACTACCCTCAAGATCTTATCCTTGAGCACAGATTTAGGGACACGATATATCCTCTCCTTGTAGTAGATGATAGCATCCACTACTCTGTATCTTCCATCCTATTTGGTACCTTCCATCAACTCACAGACAAATGTACTTTTGGAATATTATACCAATAGGTTAGACTTCCAATCTGTTGAGACCTGGGTGTTAACGTTGAGTAAATTGTTTGGATGAAGAAACAATCTACAAAGGTAACCGACAAACCAACTTTAAGACTAGAAAATAGCCTTTCCAATATAGATAGGGCTCTCTCTGAGACTTGATCTTTGATAGACAGGTTTCCTTAAATTGATGGCTAGATTTAGAATTTTGAGATAATGTTTTCAAGGTCTGATCAAAAAAGGTAGTACTTCTAGGGCTATGGAGTCAACTTCTAAAAACAAAGAAAACAATGCTTGGCAAATAGAACTCCTCGGAGGAAGAAAGGATAAATAAGGCGATGAACTTCAATTTTTAGTTTGATTAGGTAGGGTGAAAGAAGAAAAGAAACATACAATAGGATCAGAGCACCACACAGGATAAATTATGGCCTTAGCTGAGAAGATAAACATAATTTAAATCAGTTAAGTCTAGAGCACCATTAGATGAATTCTGGACTTTTAGTTTACCAATTTAAAGAGAAGAAAAGTGCAGATGAAAATAAGTACACAGGAAATAAATACAAAGAAGAATACAATCTTCAGATCACCACCATTAGAATCTTTTTGTTAAGGAATTCAAGACTTATGCATTTGTATTTATTTAGATTTAGAAAATTATAATGAGGATCAAAATGTATATACTTCTTACTGTGTTCCCTCCTTTTTTACATCAGAATAGTACATATATATTGAAAATTAAAGATACACTTAGTTGTTAGGATTTAAACTAATATCTCCTAGAGTTATATATGTGGTTGTTTTCAAAGAGAACAACAAACTCTACAAGATTTACCAAAAATAGGAAAGCCGATTTGGATATCATAACCTATCCGAGATTTTATTTACAATCATAATCTTAAGAAAATTTCAACCATGTGCTTGTGATGAATCATCATGTGTATCGTTGGACAACATTGTCACCATTGCGCAGTAAATTTTGGTTTATGTTGCACAAATGTTGGCTGTGAAATCTACGTAGCGATTTCGCGCGACAGATCTTCATGTTGAGGTGGCTCGTGCGAATCAAGTTGGAAGAAAAGGATGGGATCATTCAGTTTGTCTACAACTTCCTTGTCCAAACTCACTTGTATTTGTAAGGACATGTTTTCCCTTCTTAATGACAAATTTTGTCTCTTCAAAATCCTCACCTGTCTCAACAAAGTCGCATTCCTTTTAAATTTTGATTGAGCATCAGAGAGAGATGCACATGCATCGTCAATAACTAGTCTACATTCCTTGAAATGTTCCATGATTCTTTCCTCTAATATCCTTTTTTTCTCCCTGAGATCAATGATCTCATATTGAGCCTCTCATAGCTACTTTTTCAGCCAATTTATATTCTTTTCTCCTCTTTTTGGTGAGGTAGGAGATCCCTGACCTCCTTTACTCTGTGATTCTTGTGCTTCAATAATTATTTCTGCTATCTTCCTCTTCAATTCTCTTTTCTCCTAACAGAATTATGCTATAACATGTCGAGCTTCCTTTATTTATGGTTTCACCTCCTTAATATCTGAATCTTCATCACCTCGTTCCACATGCTTTTCATCAATATACTAGGCTGCACATTCAACAAACTCCATTTGAATTGTGGATATAGGAAACCTCCTGACAAAGGACCTGGTGCGGGGTTTACTGGGAGCTTGTATCTCCTCTGTTTCATCAATGAATCTTAATTTTCTTCTTTTGTTTGAAGCTGACAGACAGAGTGGTGATTTCTCGATTTCTTTTCCTTTCCCCTTTTCAGCAACACCTCCTCCTCTTTCTGCTGAAATATGTAGTGTTGATTTCTCAGTAGATAAGGGAATATCTCCTTTAGTGTCTCAAGGAGTGTTTTTTGAAATCAAGAAAGAGTTCCATTCCCTATTTGAATTTTTGAGCTCTTCAACCACCAACATCTTAGTCAAGGGAATAGGTTGTTCTCTGGTTGTTCATCCTTGGCTTGAACATTGTCTTCCATCTTTCCTAGGCTTTGACATAGGAACAAATGTAAGTTTAAAGGACTTCTTCCTATGAAATGCATCAGAAGCTTGATGTGGTATTGATGCACCTTGTCAAATATTCTCTCACAAGTAAAGTACTTTCATATTATCTTCAGAATTTTTTCAAAAGGTTCCAGAAGATAATCACTAGGAATGTTGGCTCCAATCTTTCAATTTCTGAATTCATGTTTGATAAAATCAATAGAACATGAAGTATCTAATGGAATACCTTTAAACCATTTTCCCCCCTGCATAGGAATCTCTGTCACAGCTGATATAGTTTCCTCTGTCACTTGAAAAGAAATCCATGCATTAGTTGCACTAACACCAGTAAATTTAAGGGAGAATTGCTTAGTTAGTTGCACATTATATCATTGAATCGTTTCACAAAATCTTATGCATCCGACTTGTTCAAAGGACATTGTGATCATTAGGTCTGTGTTTACTAACTCTAAATCCTATGGTTCAAACCTCATGAATTTCCCGCTTCTTTCATTCTTTCTTTTACTTTGAGGAGTTGCCATGATGTTGATATATGTCAATTTCAGGTGCGCAACAATAGATTATAAAGCCTTTATGAACAACGAATAAGAATAGTAACTTTTGCATGATGTGCACGAAAAGGTAGAAACATGAAACTTTGCGCAACAAACAAATCAATGAAAGAAAATTCAGCGGTGCGAAGAACTTAGCACAATAGTAAACAACAACAGAAAAATCCAGCGCAGTGGAAAACTCAGCACAGTGAAAAAATCAGCGCAGCAGTAAACAACAACCAAAAACTGCGACGTGGAGGAAATATTGATGCAACGACAAACAACGACGAAAAAATTTGCGCAAGAGTAGATAATAAGAATTTAGATCGGAAGAAAGAAGAGTGACTGTGTGAAAAAAAAAACTCATTCCAAAAGTTAATTTGCAATGGGCTCCAAGGAAATCTCTTGACCAATGATTGAAAGCAATGGAGGATACATAGCAAAATCAGAATAGCAGACTTATGTATCGAATGGTAGCATAAATTATTTACATAGCAAAGGGATTCATAGCTTACTGGAAAGTTATGAATGGCGCACAAGTATTGAAGGTGATGGAGAGACATGAAATGTGACCAATATTTATGCTTGAATGGAGAAGGAATGAAATTATGAAAAGGGACGAAAAATCCATAGCAACAAGATTTTTTAAGGCAAGTTAAAGATTTGCGCAACAAACTTGCGCAGCGGGTACTCCTTTGAATTCTATAATGGTACAAATGATACAGATTTCCATGATTGTTCTCTTTTCTGAATTCATGATTAGGAAATGATGACCCATAATATCTTTTGACATGACATTCATCCTAACCACTTGATTTGACCTTGGTACATAAATTTCATTTTTTGACATCAGTCGAGACTTAGGAAAGTAGACCTTTACAATTTAAACATGAAGAACCTTGCACCCTTTTACCATCTTATGGCCAAACCCCCTACTTGATATTTCAAACCATTCTTTATTTGGTCACTGACCTCATAAACTTTGACACACTAACTATGACTCATTTAGGAAAGTCTTGATTTTTTCCAAGATCAAGGCATGACTCTGAAGTGTTTTTGGACAAACCTCTAACTCTAACTACAAAAATTATGGTCCTAACACTAAGCAAGGGAAAACACTGAAGGCCTCCTGGAAAGGGAATCAACAACTACATTATTCTTTTCCTTAACATATTCAATATCAAATTCATAGGCTTGTAACTTAGTCACCCACTTTTGTTATCTTTCACTCACATCCTTTTGCTCCAAAAAGTATTTCAAGATGTTGTGTTCGATCCTCAATACAAAATTTCCTCCCACTAGGTACTATTGGAATTTGACAAGTGCATGCATAATAGCCAACATCTCTTTATCATAGATGGAGTAGAGCCTTTCTAGTTCCGTCAAATTCCTGCTCTCAAAAACTATGGAATGGTGGTTTTGCATCAATATCACTTCTATCACTTCTCTGGATGCATCACACTCCAGTACAAATGGATAAGTGAAATTTGGAAGTTCTACTACTAGGGAAGTGCTCATTACCTTCTTCGTTCAGTCAAATGTTACTTGTGCTTCCTTAGTCCACCTAAATCTCCCTTTTTGGTCAGATATGTCAGCAGTGCCCCAAGTTGTGAAAAACCTTTCACAAATCATTTGTAATAGATGCATATCCCAAATAATCATTGCAAATATGTGATCGACCTGGGGGTAGGCCAATCTAAGACCGCATGGATATTTTCTTGATGCACCTTCAATCCCTGAGCACCTATTATGTTCCCTAAATAAAAAATCTTCGTCAATCCAAATTTACACATTTCCTCCTTGGAAAAAAGAGACTTTTCCTCCATAATGATGAGAATATCATCAACATGCCCCAAATTTTCCCTCCACGTCTCACTACAGATCAGAATGTCATCAAAGAACACAAATAGGAACCTTCTCAAAAATTTTTTGAAGATATGTCTCATACACAACCGAAAGGTAGCTGGTGCGTTAGTCAACCCAAAGGGCATGACCACAAAATCATAGTGACCATAGTGACATCAAAATGTTGTTTTGTGGATGTCCTCCTCTCTCACCCTGATATGGTGGCATCCTGATGGAATATCAATATTTGAAAAATATACGGCTCCATGTAACTCACCTATCAACTCGTCAATCCTTGGTATTGTGTATATGTTCTTAATATTATTCTTGTTTAGAGCCTTGTAGTCAATGCACATTCTCCCCGTACCATCCTTATTTTTCACCAATACTATTGAAGAAGCAAATGGACTAGAGCTAGGCAAAATGAATCCCATCTCTAACAACTCATGTATGGATTTTTATATCTCATCCTTGAACATTTTTGGGTTCTTGTATGGTGTAGTAATCACTAGCTTATCCCCTTCCTCTAACACAATGACATATTCAAATCCTCGATCTGGTGGTCTTCCTCCTAGTAGTGGTCCGGATACCTTATCATGCTTACCCAGTAACTAATGTATGTCCACATGGTTATGTTGACAATCCTGGGATGGCTTCTGCATTGTGACCAAACACTATGTTGTGCATGCCACATGTCCTTGTCTAAAGAGAGCCTGCATGCATTTGTTGGATACAACCTTGGGTGTTCTTGATGATATATGTAACACCCTATTTCCCCCAGTTTGTAAATATAAATATATGGGCCGATGAACTACAAAAAACTTAAAAGTGTGAATGTTTGACTTGATGGACCTTGTGTAGAAGGTAAAAGAATGTACATTCTGATTATTTTAATATAAAATGTTATGTGTTGCATCATTGCTAAAAGAGGGGATGTGCTAAGAGAGAGACCATGATTGCTAATGAAAAGGTGGTGGAGGGGACCTCGAATGATTGCGTTAACCTCCACCGAACCAGTACCATGCTGGAATTTAATTGCTCAGATCAGAACAACCCTCTGACCCAAGAATGAATTCTCGTCAGGCAGGTAGGTGGGAATTCCTCCTCAAGATTTAATGAGGGGATGGGATAGACTGCCCATCTATAAGGCTCCCAGATGTGACCATGGATGGGGAAATTCGATCCACATGCAATATTGCGAAGGAAGGCAAGAAAGAAAGCGGGGGCATGGGTAGAGGGGGATGAGAAAGTGTGCAGAGATGAGAGGAGAAGATCTCAAGTCTAAGGAAGGATTGAAAGTGAAAACAATGAGTTCTGATCATAGAAATTATAGGTTGAACCAAGAGAAGGAGAGTAACCTTCGTCCTAGTCTATTTTTTGTATTGGGAGAATGAGAGTAACCTTCATCCCTAACTTTCGTTGAGTGTATGTAAGAGATCAAATATCAAAAGAATAGTGGCTTAATATTAGGGGTGGCCAGTGATAAATCCATGGGGAGTGACTGAGCCCATGGTTGGGTGGAAATGAGAAACCCTTTCAGCAGTCGCATCACACTCTATGGTTCTGATAAGTGTTTTCTTTCCTTTTGTTTTTGAATTGTAAATAATGGATGCATGCGGATATTTACATATCTATAAAGGTTTATTTCTCTATATTAGATGATTAAGTTACAAATATGCGTTCATTTCCTTGAGAGCCTATAATACCATTTGGGTTTCCATGCACCCCAGTTTAATCACTCGAAGGCATTTTCCCCAGGGAATTTCATCACCGTCCTAGAGCCGAGTGAGTACTTCCCTGAATGTATAGGTTGAACCCCAAAATCCCTGTGAGGACGGAGTCTATTAATCTCAAGAGAGGTAGTGCAGATATGCATAGGCTCTCTCTCTATGTGGTAAGAAGAAACCCAGGACCACTTAAGTCCTAGACCTGATGAACTAGTGCAATAGTTGCATCGACGATCCATTTATGTGTTAAGTCAAGTAGAAAGAGTGTAACGCTCCTAAATCCTTATTAACCGATGAAGCTCAGGAGGGATAGCGAGAAATCCAAGTATCGAAAGGGAGTATTCTTTCGTTCAGGAGATGAACGGACGAGATCCATCTGGGAAGATATGTGTTCTATCACATCCGTTAGATTTGAGGAAGGGGTGCATGGTGAGTGCTCAACATTTCGCAGACTCACAACTTGAAGAAGTCCAAGAGACATTCGTGAAAATTTGTGAAACTCAAACTCACGAAAAGATCATAGTCGTTGATTGTCCCGACATCATCAGAACCATCCATTTGTAGAGACGTGTGGCGAGAGACCAAAATTTCACTGACTCGCAGGAGAGAAAAGTTAAAGAGGGAAGCAACGAGAACTCGTGATACGTGAAGTTTCGACGTGCTTTAGAGGTAAGCCCCAGGTCATAGTGAATGGTCACATAGATGGAGGCCAAAGGAAGAGATAAGGAACGTTATCCCTTTTCAGAGCTCAGGAGTTGGGGAGTCAGAGTTGACTCATATGTAGAAGTCCCGAAGTCGTGAAACGCGACGTGCCTTTTGGGATTGGTATGTGGTCACAGGTGGTGGTCACGTGGAGGAGGATATGAGAGGATATATCCAGTGCTAAGATCTTGTCAAGAATCGGCTATTGGGAGAATCGAGGTGGCTCATTCGCAAAGTCATGATACGCGATATTGCGACATGAATTTTGCATAGGCTTGCAGTCACAACCCATGGTCGCGTGGGGTAGAGGCCCACGTCAAGTGCATAAGAGAGAGGGATAGTGTTTTCTAGGCCCTTACTTGGATTTCTATACTTAAGAGGTTAGAGAGTTGGGTTTGTATCCAATAAATATTCCCGAGGTCGTGAGATGCGAAACACATTTTGGTGTAGACCATGCTCATGTGGGAGAAGAGCTTGCGCTTCGTGCTAGTTCACACAAGCGTAGTTTCACATAAGGACTTGTGTATTTTGTTTATTGAAGGTTCTAGTAGGGACCAAAGATATTCTTTAGCTCAAGGGGAAAGAACGACCCAATGACTAGGAAGTCGGACTGGTTCCCTGACCTTCCAAATTAGGAACCATCAATGGACATTTTGTCCTTTAAGAAAAGCGAAAAGAAAATAAAAGAAAAAGAGAATTATATTCCTCATCATTATTACACATTATTTTCGTCATCCCTGTGACCATTAATGATGTAAACCTATTTTTTGCCTTCAGAGGGGACAATGGCCTGAGTTCCTGAAGAAGGAAGGGAGAAGAACTTTTCTTGAGAAAAGAAGTTGCATTTTCTTTTGTATAAACCCTATAAAAAAGGAAGTTCACAGGTTTCATTATAGCTAGGGTGCGAGAATGCCTGATTCTCACAGGTGGAATCATATCTAGGTCACGAGGAGTTCACAGTCTACTCTATAGGCAGGGTGTGAGAATGCTTACACGTGGGAAAAATGAGTGTTTTCTCGAATCTTCTAGAAGGAGAAACTTCCATGGTGAGGTGGCATTCGAATGGTTTGGATCTTACTCACTTTCATGATTTAGTGGGATCATCCTAACCTCCTCACCTTAGCTTATAAAAGAAGAGGATCTCTCATGGAGAAGGGCTAAGTTGGATTTGGCTTGGGATTGTTGGCTTGGTTAGAGTGGCTTTGAGATTTTCTTTGTCAAGATATATTGTGAGTAGCTATCAGATCCATGGTCTCAGAATTATTTGAGTGGAAGTGTGTGGGGAATGAAGGACATTTGGAAGGGACCTTACAACATCAAGGCCATGGTTGTAATCTCTCTTTCACATTTAATATGATACAATAATATGATTCTTTCCTATAAATCTTGTTGTGTTTTATTGTATGATTCCTTGATCACATACATAGGTTTATATTGAGTTTATGCTATTACTATCACCTTGGTTGGTTGCGTTATTTTGCAGGTTCATCATGGTATGAGCATTGGAACGGAGCTAGGATGGCGATGATGAGAGGAAGTGGTGTTTAAACGGTATGTCACCTATCCCTCTTTAGTTAGTAAATTCAATATCTAAAACTTAGAGAAAGCATCATGTTCTGGTGTGTTTTGTTCTAGATCTAGGTGGATCTAGGGAGATCAGTTAGTGTCCGCACCTATCAATTTATCCGATAACAATCGTGGGTGTGTTACAAAATTTTATCAGAGCATGGTTACAACACTTGACCTGCTTGGGATCATCGATGAGTCTATTAAAAACTCTATTTAGAGTAATTTTAAAAGAATGACACCCTACCTTACCTCTTTCTTAAAAAGTCTGATTTAAAAATGTTATTAAAGAAAGGAATGAAACTTTCTACTATGTGTGTGTGTGCATTAAGAAATTGAACCATGCATTGTTCATGAACTAATAGATTTTTATCTAACAATAAGTGTTTTTCTATGTCAACACTCAAGAATCCAGTGAATCACAAGAAAACTCCAATACTAAAGGATGGTGACGTGTCATGAAATGGGGGATGGCTCCCACAATAGAGACAAATAATCTGATGAAAGGAGGGTGGTGGAAACCCCTCCAGATCTGGATAAAACTGTAAGGAGCCTCAGGGCCGAGTTACAAAGTTTCAAGGCTGACAACGAGAGATTGATAAAGGACCAAGAGAAACAAACATAAATTAACGTAGTCTTTCTACAGAGCTTATCCGACATACAGAGGAAACTGCAACATGTACCCACAACCAGTCATGCAGACCAACGACACAAGAAGAGAAGTCGAAGTCCACCTGAGACCCGAAAACATGACTCCATAAGTGACCCCACTGGGAGAAGTATCACGAAGAAGGGCCAAACTGGAGGTAGGGGACACTCATCGGGAGAGTCCTCTAGAAAGGAAGATGACAACTCCGAAGGATCTTCTAGTAGCAGGGCTAGCTCGCACTCTCAAAAGAAATGAAATAAACAAATGTGTTCCAAAACCCATGGTCCTGAAGAGTTCAAGAAAGACAAACCACCCTCTTTCGATGGAGAGATTAAGAAGGGAGAAGAGGTGGAAGCTTGGCTACTTGGTTTAAAGAAGTATTTCAGAGTCCATGACTACTCTGAAAACTTGAAGGCTCGAATAACCATCTTCAACCTGAATGGAAAGGCTTCCATATGGTGGGAAGACCTTAGGAATGTGAAAGGAGTCCATGAGAAGGACTTGTCATGGAAACAATTTGAGAAATACTTCAGGAAGCAGTATCTATCAGAGAAATACATGGATGGGAAAACTAAGGAATTCTACAAACTCCGGCTGGGACAACTCACGATAGAGGAATTTGTCAATAAATTCCTTAAACTACCGAGGTATGTACCCTACATAAAAGATGAAAAAGAAAAAAAGAAGTGTTTCATTAGTGGGTTACCTCGGGCCTACTGGGATAGGATTGGGTTTGATGAACCAAGGACCTTATAAGAAGCTATCCAGAAGGCGAGGTATTGTTATGAATAGTTTGGGAGAAATACAAGACCCCACGAGGACTGGAAGAAGAAGAGTAGTTCAGGATTCCAGAAGAAAATTTTTAACTCCTCAAGATTTAAGTGTTAGAATATGAAGAATGTGTGCTCATTTTACCATTGAAAATACCCTTTTCACCCAACCATAGGCTGAAGCCACCCTCCGAGCACCTTAACCTTGATAGAGAATCATTCCGGAAGCAAACCCTAGGCTAGATAGCCATACAAATGGTAGCGCACCTTTACCCAAGGATAGCGCATCAAAAACGGCTTATCAGATGTTCCAAAAACTAGACAAGAGATAGTCCAAGACAAAACATAACTTCTAGTTGCAGAAGCTACACCAACATCTCTCCTCCAAACCTGCACACAAGACTGCAACTACACTGCGCAGAACTGGCTCTCTGCAACTGCTGAGATGTGTCAAATGAGAGACTAGCACCCTGTATTTATAGTGGTTCTGGAAGACTTACTGGGGCCGACTTATCCTTCTGGGTTCCTATCTGGTTAGTATATTATTATTATTTCTGGCCGACTTCTTCTCTTGGACGCTAATAACCTAATATAAATTATCTTCTTGAGCCGACAAGTCTTCTAGGGTTATTATCCAACTCATTAGAGTTTCCTCTTGCTTCCTAGAGTATTATATTCTCGTCAGGTTCACACGTGGAGGTAAATACCTCCCACAGCTACCATTATATCAACACTGGTGTGGTGGGAAATCCCCCTACGGACTAGCAAATAGGGTTATATTATGCATGAAAATATGACCAAAAGAAACCTACTTTCTACCTTCGTCTCCAGAACTAATCCCCATTTCTTTTCAGCGAATACATGGTTAGAACAACATACCTTGTTCTGGATGTTTGATGTCGATCCTTATTCATGCTTGATCGCTTGTTAGCAACTCTCCTCCCAAGGCTGACATATACAAAACAAGCAACAAACTACACATGCATTTTACCTACAGACTAATGGGTTAGAGATTCAAACATATATTTACTAAACTATGAAGAAATCATATAGTGGGACGGGAAAAGCATTTCTTTATTATTAACTTTAATGAGTCAACTTACAATGTCGAGACCAGCCACTACTCCGCGAATCCTGATCCTGGGCTCCTCTTCAAATGTCCTCCAACTTCTTTTCTTTGTATCTCTCTTTGCACAAGGATGGCTAAAGGGTTGGGACAATAGGAATGTGCAATTGGGTAGAGTTTCTTTACTCTTATTCTCCTCCTCCAAATGGGACCCCTAACCCTTCTTTTATAGGCTAGAAGAAGTTAGGTATTTGGACGAACCCTCGGCCATGCATGGCCGGGAGTTTCATTTAACTTACCCAAAGTTGTGTGTTCCGTCGAAAAATTTCCTTTTTTCATGCTTTTGTAGGTCCACGTGGGATTTTTTAGGTCAGCTAGCGTGTACACGTGTTTAGTAATGGAGTAGGGAATGTGGGCCCTTATAAAAGAGGTTTTTTAAAGAGTTGTTCAGCAGTGCTTTGGAAAAGAAGGGATCTGAGATGGCTTGATGCCAGGTAAGCATGTATGGTGCAAATTAGGGTTATAACAGATGCCCCCTAATGTATGAGGTCATAAGAGCATCTGATGGCCGAAATACATTACCAATATTTACTGATGTGCCGAACAAGTGAGCCCAGGGACCAGGAACTGGGAGGCGCTATCTGCAAAATAACAAATGTCTCATCGAGGCATGCATACCCATGCTCGGGATAAAATAGAATCATAGCTACCAATCAAATACACTGTAGATCCATGTCAAATAACTATATAAAGTGTAGCCATGAACAATACACAACGGAGCTACATCTCGAAATCAAAAAGATATACATATAGAGTATCCATCTTCTAGAAGATGATACGACCTGATGGCTGAAGATGATATCTTTAGAGCTCGAGAAACAACTCCAAAATATTCAAAACTCAAGGTAGGAGTGTAATATGGGTGTACGACTTCACTACCAAGAGGTCTTCAATGGCTCGTCGGTCATGGACTAGATAATCTTGATGATCAGACTGAAGGCTTCATTTATTTGGAACAAGGACTTGACTGGACATTCACGATGGCTGGGTATGAGGGCAAGAGACAAATTGTAGAAGGGATGACTCAAGCTTGGTAGAAACTTCCCTTGGACAACAACACGACAAATGATGAGACTTAGGAAACACGGCATTAATCATAAGTTTACAAAGTAGGAGGCAACGTAAACTCTCCATATGTTTGGAAGAATAACCAAATGGAGGAGGACACAACTCTATGTAGCGAGAACAACTTCCTAAGGTCATATTACATCCCATAGTTTGACGAACAAATGGACAGATGTGCTTTATCCAAGGGTGACTCATTATGCTGCCAATAAAGAAAATACTTTTTCCTTCCTCTTTTTGGGGTATATTTGATTTTCTTTTGTCTTTTTCAATAATTTTGGGAAAAAGAATAAAGGAATGTTACATTACAATGGAGGAACGAGTGTTACCAACATACAACTGCAAGGCACAAGGACAAGACTGATGTTCAGAATAATGATACTCGGGAAAAATCCTCCAGGGGCCAAGGGTGTTAAGATGCAGAAGAAAAGTGCTACAAGGTTGGCGTATAAGGTATGCAAATGCAGTTAACAAAACACACAATGGTAACATCCTTCGATGTAAGTTTAATGAGCCCAAAGAAGGTAAGCTCGGTGGTTTTTCATATTTACAGAGTCTGAAAAAACATAAAAGGAGACTCCATTGGGGTACCTTTTTCGAAGATAATCTAGTCGGTTCAAAAAAGGGGAAAACTAGCACCAACAAGACATCTATTCGAAACCATTTTAACGAGTGTGAGAAAGACAATATCACTCGACCATTTTTTCATTTTTAAGGAGTCTGAAAAAAGATTAACTATGGACTTTGTGGGGGTTCCTTTTTCATAAGTTTAGTCCCTCAGGCCCAAAAAAGGGGTAAAATTATACCTGAGAGTACTCTTCTAAAGAATTGAAGTTCCATAGAGTATTCCTTTGTTTGTACAATTGACCGTCCGAAACGAAAAAGAGGTAAACTACCACTAGACAGACATGACTTCAAATTTTAGTTTAACGAGCGTGAAAGGCCATAAGATCACTCAACAATATTTTCATGTTTAGAGGGTCTGAAAAGGGCTTAAAAGAAGACCCATTATATCTTTTGGGAGTTCTGCGGGTGAGGTCAAGAGTGAAAAGGAATCATGCAAATGAGGTTCAAACTCGTAATCAGGAAAAAATACAAGGACTCCCGAGCCTACAGTGTTTAGAGACAGCATGGATACCATAATGCAACTAGGCTCTACCTAGGGTATCCATGTTCCGGTAAGCTCTACCACCAAGTTGTGACACTTCTAAAACATCTATGATGGTTATGTGTCACAACCTGATGGGATGGATCCTATGGAAAAGGAAAAAGACAACGAGATAGAAAAGTCAGGATAGAAACCTAACCTATATGCTCAAGTTGATCCTCGGAAAAAAAAATCATGGACCGTCGAAAATTACCCAAAACTCCAAAAAACTATCCCAATACCCAATCATATCCCTCCTATGCAACTCCTGAATCACTCTAAATGGTTTTTGGTATAAAGAAAATGATAAGGGAGGCCAAAAAAGTGACAAAAAAAGGCCAAAAAGTCTATAAATAGAAGCTGGAAACTCATTATCACCATTGTTGATTTGGAAATTGACTCTAGAGCCAAAAGACCCCCTTTGATAAAAGTAGTGATTTCAGGAGCTACTGTGGAAGAAATGAACTTCTGTCTGGACCAAGTAAGTACAGGCTCTCTTAACTTGCATTTTAAGTCTTTATTTTTGCATTGGGTTTCATTTTTTAGGGGGGCGTCGACCTTTAAAAGGTCGGCCCTAGGTCCACGCAGGCTGTCTTAGGATAGGTCATGTGTACATTCAGGCAGAGTAAACTTTTCATGCATGTACATGCAACTGTCACTATTACAGCTCGCGTGGACCCCCTTATTGAATGAAAAAGGCTTAAAAAGCAAGGGTTAACCCTCCTGAACCTTGGTGTTTTGCAGGATGTATGTCCACTAGAGAGAAAGAGAGCATGAAGAGGTTAGTGAGTTGGTCGGGGAAGACCCCAATGCTATGGCTACTTTGATGCAATGTGGGTTACTCAAGCTTTTCCTATGTCCTTTTATGTGGGCACAACCTAGGCTACTGAATTCCTTGGTTGACTATTGGCATCCAGATGCAGAGGCATTCATGTTAGAGGGGCAGTCACTGGTGCCCACGACCGAGGACATTTACTTTTTGAATGGCCTCTCCAGGAGAGGGGAACCAGTCAACTTCCAAACTTTTCCTTCGGGGCCGCATAACATAGCGGAATTGATAGGTCTATATTGTGCAGATGATACATATCGCTCGAGCTCGCAGGTGCCCATAAGAAAGATCACTGACTTATCGCTACAGGCGATAGTGTTTCTTATTGAGTGAATTACTGGTTCTGCGGCTCTACATCAGGCGTCCCGTGCACATATGAACTGTGCAGTCCAGTTCTTAAATGCACAATTTTTTTATTGGAGTACCACATTGCTTGAGTGTATGAAGAGTCTGTTAACAGATTGTCGTTTGCGGACACAAAAGAACTTTGGGTTCAAGACTATTCTATGTTCATTCTTTTTTGAGAGAGTTCTGAGTTTTAGTCCTCGAGTAGTGGTACGAGGACATCAGGCCTCTCTTCCTGCTATGTGTAGATGGGCAGTATTACTACCACGACAGGGTGGCGGAAGGACCAATGAGTCCTTTGATGATGACTTCTTAGCGTGGTTGTCGCAACAGATCCCGGTTATAGAGGATTACCCCTATGCCAGGATTGATTTCTCGAGAGACCCTGAGATACCAGTACCTCCTGGTGAGGAGCGAGGGGAGATGGGTAAGTCTCCACCTTTGTAGTTTTTTTTGTTAAAAATATGTAATTTTTATGTTGCTTTTGTTACATATATCATTTTTTTTTATACCAAAGTATTTGACAGATATGTGTTTGTTGTGTGCATATGTGGGACTAGTGTGACCCACTGACTATGCGAGGAAAAGGCATCGTCCTCAGCCAGGGGCCGCACCTGCTGCCATAAGGGGACCAGCAGTAGCAGGAGATCTTCTAGCTAGGGAGGCTAAGAGGGTATTGAGACGAGTCGGGCGGAACTTTACTACGCTCACTCGCACAATCCCGATGGCATAAATTGAGGAACTACCACCATCTATGTAGCCTCATGTAGTTGGGGCACCACAGATGTGGGTCCAGTTGTTTCAACATTTAGCCAATGTTGTGGATCAGTATAACAGGGCCCATGGGCCCTGACTTTAGCTAGACATTTTTACATGCCACGAGCACTACTTGTATATATTGTTTGAGGGCATAAGCCCTGTGACTCGTTATTGGTCATATTTTTTAGGCACTTGCATCCATCTATGTACTCTAGTTACTTTATGATATTATATATGGTCGTTTTTGTCTTTTGTGTCTTATGGTGTGAAAAAAATGTATTTACATGTTTATGTGAATGTTCTTTCATATGTGTGCAAGATGCCAATCTAAAACTTGATTAGCTAGAGTATCTGTAACTTGGTTTATTCTCCTAGGAACATGAAAATATGTAATATAATCAAAGTTTTGTTCTAAGAGACGTACCCTAAGGAATCATCGGTGTAAAGTTGGATCACGAACCCGGTATACTCTGTTTAACTGAGACACAACTAGCTGAGTGTCGAGATAGACCCGGAGATGAGAGATACCAAATGACAAAGCATCATGAAGAAACTCAATAATTGCACTATACTCGGCGACATTTTTTGTGGTGTCACCTAAGCATATACCTCTGGAAGATATCAACTGGCCTTGAGGTGTAAAGATTACCCAAGCTGTGGAGGAAAGCCTCCGAGTGTGCTGACTAGCACCGTCTACATACCCAACAAACACCTCAGAATCACTTGGCATCTTCCACAGTGACGAAATATAACATCAACGACACGTCCATAATACTAAAAGAAACTAGAAAGTAATAGTACAAAGACTATACATATGTTACAAAATGTTACCCACAGTGACCTGCCTATGAGTAATACTTTTTTAGGTAGAGCCCATTTCTAGGCCCCGCGAAAGCATTCCCTTCAAATTCAACTAGACGATAAGTGCCCTTTTTTAAAACCTCTTTTATGATGAAAGGTCTGAACCACATGGGTTTGAATTTTCCTGCCCCCAAGGGGTCCTTATCTTGGTTATAGACCAGGACAAGGTCACCTTCAGAGAAAATATGAGGATGAACGGACCTATCATATTGACACTTGACCTTATGTTTGTGAGCCCCGTTGGCCAGGGCTACATCACAACGCTGCTCATTGAGTTTCTCAAGGTATACTAATCGTTCTTCAAGTGGAGAAGTGTCTGGCAATAATTGTACTGCCAACTTTAGAGATGGGATCTAACATTCGATAGGAAAGACTACCTCCATCCCATAAATGAGTTGGAAAGGTGAGAAACATGTTGCAGTATTAACATATGTTTGGTAAGCCCATAATGTCGAGTATAACATCAAATGCCAATTTGACTTGGTTGAATTGATCGTTCGCTATAGAATGGTCTTAAGAGTTTTGTTCATAGCTTCCACCTGACCATTTGCTTGGGGGTAGTAGGGTGACAGATGTTCCTACCGTAACCCAAGATTTGATGTTAACTCGGTCATCATTTGGTACTGAAAGTGATTTCCATGGTCAATGACAATCTCCCATGGGATGTCGAACCTTGCTATTATCTGGTTAAATAAAAAGAGAGCTCCAGTCTCTCCATCATCTTTAAACGTTGGCATAGCCTCAACCCACTTTGTGAAGTAGTCTACAACTACAATGATATAGCGGTGCCCCCTTGCTGAAGGAGGGTTGCATGTAGTGTAATCAATCCCCCACTTTGTGAAGGGACCAATTGTGATGACAGGAAACATGGGAGCGAGATGTGCCCTCATATTCTAAGAGATGATTTGGCACGAATGGCACTTCTTGACCAATTTGATACCATCTTTGATAAGTGTCGGCTAGAAGTAACCTTCTCGTAGAATCTTTTGGGTTGTTGCCAACCCAGAAAAATGACCGCCACAAGCTCCGGTATGGAAATCGTTAAGCATGATAACTGCTTTATCGTGAGAGAGACATTGACGTAGGATGCAGTCTACACCTCTCTGATACAATGTATCATCGAGTATGAGATAATTCTTAGCCTGATGGCATATGAGTCAACGCTCATCACGAGAAGCAGTGGTGGGGCACCTCAAAGTCTGGAGATAGATAAGGATATCTCCATACCAGGGATCCAAAGAGGTGATCAAAAACATATCTCCTCTGATAAGCGACTCTTCGAGCACAAGATCACCTGACTCAACCGAAAGTTCTGAAATAAGTTCTGCAAAGACCAGTGACTTTTTGGATTTTTCTGAAACAAAATCTAATTCAAACTCCTGGAAGATGACTATCCATCTATTGATATTTCCACCTATTACCTATCGTGTCAACATGTACTGAAATGGATTCACGATAGCAATGACGGTGGTCTTACGAAACATAGCATAGTGATAGAACCGTTGAACAGCATGGACTACTGCCAATGCAAGTTTTTCGATATGATAATAATTGAGTTCTGGTCCTATGAGGCCTCAGCTCAGATAATAGATAACATATTCTGAGAACAAGTCATCTTCCTGAACTAAGACCATGCCAATGGTTGACTCTGTTGTAGCCAGATATAATAAGAAATCCTTGTTATAGTTAGGTGGCAGGAGTAGAGGAGCAGTTGTGAGTGCATGTTTCAATGCGGTGAAAGAGCATTGAGCGGCATCGTCCCAATAAAAGGGAATGTATTTATTAAGTAAGTACATAAATCCCTTGGTGATATCGGTGTAGTTAGCGATAAAGCGTCTTAGAAAATTTGCCTTTCCCTGGAGACTCTGAAATTGAAGGATTGTTCGTGGGGAGGGGCAACTGAATTATTGCCTCAACCTTGAGAGGATCAACCATGATCCCTATTGTTGACACTATGAAACCTAACAATCCTCCTAATGTTATGAAAAAGATGCACTTGTTTGGGTTCAAGCAAATCCAGAAGTAGTGACAATGCTCAAAGATAAGTCGGAGGTGTGTGGGATGATATGTTCTCTTGCGAGATCGAGATGCTAAATCATCTAAATAGGCCTCGACTATATGCTTGAGGTCATGGAAAGAAAAATACATGGCCCGCTGAAAGGTGGCTCCAACATTTTTGAGACCAAAAGGCATCTTACGATACTCGAATGTACCGCATGGACAGATGAATTCTATTTTTTGCTGGTCTTCAGGTTTGATTTGTATTTGGTTATATCCCGAAAAAACATCCATGAAAGAGAAGGCCTCGCAACCCGCACACTCATCAATTATCTAGTTGATGAATGATGTGGGAAAATTATCTTTGGGACAGGCCTTGTTCAAATCACGGAAGTCTATACATACACGAGTTGTGCCTTGTTTTTTATTAATTGACACGGGGTTTGACACCCATTGGGTCAAATGGATAGGATAGATAAAACTGACTTTTAGCAGTTTCTCAACCTCAACCTTAATGGTTGTTTCTTTCTTGGGGTTAACTGGACAAAGCTTCTGCTGAAAAATCTTGGCATATAGATACATTGTGATTACATGTTCAACTATTTTTGGATCAATGCCTGGCATTTCCTCGTAAGACCAGGAAAAAACATCACGGAATTCTTTAAAAAGATTTGTGTAGATTTGAATCTCTCCGGGGGAGAAGTCAGCTCCAACGAAAACATTCTCCACAACGCCAAGGTTTCGAGAGATATTGATCGGTAAGGTTTCAGTGATAGTTTCCATATTTCCCTTAGCATAAACCTCATGTGTAGCTATGGGATTAATGGGACAAGACCTATCTCCCGTCATAGTCAAGATGAATTCTCCAGCTTCGATTATGCTTAACGCTGGGAGGAAGTATGATCTGTGATGAAGATCTTCCCAGGGTTTTTTTGGACTAGTCATTGCCTCAACTATAGCTTCATCAGTGGGAAAGACTAAGTCTAACGAATTGGTGTGAGCAAGAGAACCCTGAGCCCAAATAGGCTCCAGAATTAAATCAAACTCTTGTGCAGGAGTTGGATCAGTGTTGGATGAAGCTTGCAAGACTAAAGATTACACTACTTTAGCTACAGACAAGGGCATGGACATGCTTGGGTGCCCTGTCCCATCCATCGTGGTCAATGCAGAAGGAAGTATGCATGGATCGTCGAAGTAAGTCGTGTAGAACGACGAAACTTGAAAAATCTCAACCTTATGGTGATTGGATATAAACTTGACATCGCCCTGAGGGGGCGAGTAATCAAAGGTACCCATCAAAGATGGGCACAACCCAACCCCTACATTGACTACACCTGGTTGAGGATTATCGATCATTGGGACTATGGATTCCCCCAATGAAGGGTCAGGTCTAGAGAAAGACAATTGATCGATGGTCACTATCTGGCCCTCGTGTGGAAACAACAAGACTCGAAAAATTGTAGCAACCATAGCTTGCATGGCATACGTTCAACTCCTTCCTAACATAAGGTTATAGTCGAGGGGAGCATCGACTACCTATACCATGACACACACGGTCTTCCCTCCTAAATGCACGAGGAAAGATGGAATGATACCATGTGGTTAGAATGAATGATTGTTGAAAGCAGTGAGGAGAATAGGTGATGGAGAAAAAACGAGTTGGCCAACGACCTTCCAACATGCCAACGACATAACACATGTCGAGGCTCCCTCATCGACCACCATGTGGAAGATATTCTGAGTGAAAGTTTTTGCGGGATAAGCCACTACTATCTAAAATGCTACGTGGATTTAGGTTGGTTGTATCTAGCATGATTGTACCCGGATTACAAGTCTCGGTAGATCCTAAAGCGGTTAACAAGGCTTTCCTCTAGGAAGGGCAACTTTGGAGGGCCTCCAAAGTGGACATCGCACAAGGGGTTTGTGATAAATCTTCCACCACAGAGTAGTTCTGGGTGGCCCTTGCATTTGGGTTGTGAGAATATTTTTTGAATGCACCTTTGGGGATGTGTGTCATTGTTTTTCCCAATGTCTTCTCAATCCGTAGAGGAAGATATGGGAGTTCGGCTTCTTTGCCCTTCTTAGAAGTGCTTGGCTTACTATAGTCATGTGCTCTAGTCGATATAAAAGCATCACCCTTCACCATATATACATCCGTAGATGTGGGGTTGTTTGAAGATGGAGAGGGTCCTTCGTTGCCCCCTTCTGTGCTTGCAGAGGCTTGAGTTAGATTTTGCCCATGTTGAAATGAATTGGTTAACACAGCAGGCTGTTGTTGTGTCACAAACTTTTGGGCTTCTGCAAGCTGAGGACATAGATGGGTCGGGTGGTCTTCCATGCATAAGTTGGATGGATACCTTGCCTTCCATTTCTCAGTGTTGTCCCCGCCAGCATTATCGGTAGGTTTTTTATCCCCCTTACCCTTCTTTCATTTTTTTTTCTTTCCTTTAGGTTGTTGGGTGGCCTTTGGATTAGTCAATTTCACTATGTGTACATCCAACATTTTGGTAGGGGGAGCAGCCAAGGAAGTAGTTTGTTTGGCCACTAAGTGTTGTATAGACAAATGCTACAACTGCTTCGTCAATTGCTCAACGGGATTTGTTTGTGCTGAACCAACAATACCATTGACATGTGGTCCATCTCTCTATCTGGTGTTATCAAGTATTGAGCGTGGTGCATCTGGAAAGATATCATATAATAACCTGGACTGAGAATAGATTAGCTCAAGTTGTTGAGCTCTCATGATGGCATCTTCTTTGGAAAATACTCCCGACGTCACGACATATTTGGACAACTGTGGGACCAAAGACTTAAGAAACCACTCGAGCAGGAATGCTGGTGGGATTGGTACCTTAATTAAAGTCTTTCTATGTCTCCATTATCGAATGTGATTAGAGATATGGTCCATTTTTGTTTGTGAGAAATTGGCCAGCAATTCAGTGCCTGTGTCGTATCTCACAGGAAACTGGAAATGGTTTAGGAAATCCATCGCCACTTCACCGAAGGAAGAGTATCTTGAGCGGTCGAGCTCAATGTACCATTTCACGACACTCCCAATGGGAGTACATTGAAACAATCACAATTGTACGAAGTCGTCTTTCAATGAGTTAGATGAGCACCAAATATGGAAGGTAGTCACATGATCTCCTAAATCTTCGTTAGGCTTGGATTCAAACTTTGGGATGTCTGAAGGCAACTTTGTCGGCATAGGAGGCCAACATGGATCATGACAGATAGGGTCATTCAACAACCTTGTCAAGTCTGGCAAATGCAAGGTTGTCAGGAAGGGTATTTTGGGTTGTTGGTGATAACCTGGGAAAAAGGGGCCTGGAGTTTGACTTGCACCAGGTTGCCAGGAAAAGTTCGGTTGTTGGCCCAGATTCTGGTAGAAACCATTGCCATGGCCAACATATGGATTTTGCGTGTGAGGAGACATCATCGATGGATTTCCGAAATAAGACATAGATGGTTGGGCATGCATTACATTCGAAGGACTTTGGGAAGGATTGCTCCATGTCAGTCCCATGGGGATAGGCATAGTTCTTTGTCCAGTGTTCCATTGATTGTGAAAAGAATTACCCCAGATCGGAATTCCTGATGAGGGAACTGATCCCTGCCAAGAATTCCAAGGCCCTGCTACAGAAGAAGTTCCTGGATGTGACCCCTGTGCAGGAATAGTACCCTGCATAGGAATAGGTTATCCGAAACCGAGGTTGCCCCCCTGTTGGGAAAGTAGCTAACAAGAAGGCGTTGTTACCAAATGCTCTGAACAAAGAAAATGGTGTCGAACCTACCGGCATATTATGCAAAGGTGGTCCTTGACTCCCCGCTCTAAATAAACTATGGTGTGCAGGTGGCCCAACGATTTGTTGATGCGAGCCACCGAGTGAAGGGGACGAAGGAGGTATATGACCTCCCCTATAAGGGAAAGTGTTAAAAGGAGCAGGATTTCCCCCCATGTGTCCTTGAAGAGGAGCGTTAGAGCTCCCTACCTCCAGACCAGAAGTCTATGAAGTGGAGTAGGAAAGTGCAGGACTTGTCCCTGAACTAGGCATCCCATATGAGAACAAAGGGCCTGTCGCACTTGGTGTGAAAGGGGTTGTGGCTTCCGCCAGAGATAGGATCGGACCACTATGAAATGTAGAGGCAGTTGAGACCATGGTGGCTCGGACCAGTGACGGTGGGTTAGCAGGTGGAAAATCTCCTGTGGTGAAAACCGTAGTGGGAATTAAAGAATTCCCAGAAGGAGTAACAACATTTGTTTCCATTTCTGCGTGCAACATTGTATGGCACTCATAAGAATGAATCAGTACGATGGTGGGCGTCGAAAGATCAGTGGTGGAGGTTTCATCCAGAAAAAAAGCTTGCACTCCAAAAACGGTCGATTCCTCTGGATGTTGGTTAGGCACAATTTCTTGTGACCCAGACGCTTCAAAAGACCCTTGTTGGTCTAGGTTTCTCCTTTGTGGTGGCGGGGGTGGCTCCAGTGTAACCGGTGGCAGGCCAAGAAGCCTTCGTGACCAACGGAGCTCGTGATCCTCCAATGTGTGAGAAGATCAAAGACACACTAGGGTAGTCTAACCGTTCAAAAACAACACGCACTAAAAAATTCCCTATAAGATAAGACAGGCAAACACTAAATTAATTGGAAGAACAGTTACAACAACCAACACTAGAGCAACTTACCAGTGCAAGAGCAAATCGAAAACAAAAGGACCCTCCAGGTATACTCTGCAAAGCATGGCATGATGTCTATCCTAGGTACCGCGGTATCCCCCACAGTCACCTGTGTATGTCCCTAAAAAAGATAGGCAACTAGGTTGTCAGCGCACGAACAGTCACCAGATGGGTACAATTGAAATTCGGGTAGACCACAATGAGGAGGGTATCGAGCCCGAAACCTATCAAGGGTATTGAAATCAAGTGGTCTGGAAGAAAATTGAGGACCTCAAACATATTTGAGACCCACAAAGCCTCGTAATAAATGAAATCGACGAAATCCCAAAACAAACCCTCTATATGTGTTCTCCAATACAATTGGTCCAGTTTTGGACGGGTTATCTTTGCTACCTTTCCACACGACCTTATGTTTATCCCTTGTGTTAGAGGGGGGTCATGGATGAATTTCACGATACTGGACTTAGACAATCCCTAACTCAGACTCCAATGTTTGATTTTAATGGCCTTGAAGAGTTTCCTCTCCAACCTAATCCAAGGCCCTAATCCTGAACTAGTTGGTTAACCCTACAAACATGAAAGTCTAATAAATTTTAGATTTAGTGTTAATTTTATGGCTTGTCTTATTTCAAGGCGTATGAAATTGAAACTAATGATGTTTGAAAGACGAAAGTAAAAAATGAACAGAAAGCTAGAAACAATTTTTTTCACTTAACACAAATTTTCAACAACTTTTCAATTTTTTATTTTTTATTTTTCTAAGATTTTTTGAATCAACAAACTTAAAGAAGGATTTCACTCAACTACGATCTACTTACGATCTAATTAAACTATCAAGAAATTAATAAAGTAAAGACTTTTCCCTAGTTACTAATGCAAAATCACACTTTTCAACCAAACTAGAAAATAAAAGAGATTTTTCTTTTTTATTTAAATGTTGATAAAGAAAAAAGGAAAAATACCAACAAGTCAAAAACCAATAAAAAACTTCTGGCCTAATCGTAGATCGCAAAGAATCACTTCAAGAAATCACACACTAGCAACTTAAAAAAGGAGTCTCACACTTGTCTAAAAACCCTAAAGAAATTTTTTTAATGACAACTTCTAAATGAAAAAAGCAAGCTAAGGCTAAGATCAACCCTAAGCTACTGACTGCTAGGACAGAAATTTAGAAACCTGAGAGGTATAACTCTTGTCAAGGGAAAGGATGACTTCCTTACCCTTAACAAAAACTATCCTACACAAGCACACTACTGACAATCCAACAACAAGTGTGTGCATGCAAGCTATGTAGAGCCAGAGGGCGTGTACATGCATGCTGGCCTTATACAGGCCACATGTATCTCTAAAACTCTGAAACAAATAAAAACAGACAATCCAAACCAAGAAGAGACCACTGATATTGAGAACAGGGATCTCTTGAAGGCTTAGATACTTTCTTTAACAGAAAAAGAAAACAATGTAAGGAAAAAATTCATAAAACAAACCAATCTGAGATGAGACTGCAAACAACCAAGACTTAAAAAGAATTCTAGAAAACCCCTGAGAATGACTGATTCTGACAAGGAAGAGGATGACTGCCTCAAAAATTTTCTGGAATCTACACGGTACTGCTACTTCTTCAACTAATGTTTACACGCGGGATGTAAGAAAGTAGGGCATGGGTACACGCGTGCAGACCTTGTGCAGGTCGTGTGTACCTTTGTGGGTCTCGAAAAAACATAGTCAAGAAAATAACAGAGATATCTAGTATGGAAGACCAGACTCTGTGTCAGCTCAGACTTTGCAGAAACTTCAAAAAAAAGGAAAGAAAACCAGTCTTTTAAAACTACCCAAAAATATTCCTAGGAACCCTAGAGACTTCCCCAATATGGTCGCCAATTCTGTTGTGGTGGGAAATACCCCTACAGACTAGCAAATAGGGTTATATTATGCATGCATATATGACCAAAAGAAACCTACTTTCTACCTTCGTTTCCAGACCTAATCCCCATTTCTTTTTAGCAAATACATGGTTAGACCAACATACCTTGTTCTGGATGTTCGATGTCGATCATTCTTCACGCTTGATTGCTTGTTAGTAGCTCTCCTCCCAAGGATAACCTGCATACAAAACAAGAAACAAACTACACATGCATTTTACCTTCAGACTAATGGGTTAGATATTTAAACATATATTTACTAAACTATGAAGAACTCATATAGTGGGACGGGAAAATCATTTCTTTATTATTAACTTTAATGAATCAACTTACAATGTTGAGACCGGCCATTGCTCTGCGAATCCTGATCCTGGGCTCCTCTTCAAATGTCCTCCAACTTCTTTGCTTTGTATTTCTCTTTGCACAAGGATGGATAAAGGTTTGGGACAATGGGAATGTGCAATTGGGCAAAGTTTCTTTACTCTTATTCTCCTCCTCCAAATGGGACCCCTAACCCTTCTTTTATAGGCTAGAAGAAGCTAGGTATTTGGATGAACCCTTGTCCATGCATGGCTAGGATTTCCAGTTAACTTACCGAAAGTTGTGTGTTCCATCGACAACTTTCCTTTTTTTGTGCTTTTGTAGGTCCACGCGGGTTGTTTTAGGTCAACTAGCATGTACACGCGTTCAGTAATGGAGTAGGATGTGTGGGCCCTTATAAAAGAGGTTTTTTAAAGAGTTGTTCAACAGTGATTTGGCAAAGAAAGGATCTGAGATGGCATGATGTCAGGTAAGCATGTATGGTGCAAATTAGGGTTATAACAAACCCTCCCTCCTAGCTTGGGAGGCATTACAGGTAATGGTCTTGAGCACAAAAACATACCATTCACCCAGTAGCATCAATATAGTTGTATAGACTAGATTATGACTAGATCATGAGAACCATCATCATCATCAGTGTCATCAGTTGCATCATCTCTCAAAACCATACTCTATCTGAGTAATTAGACATGATGCTCACTCCACAGAGTGATACAAGAGTCATTCTTCTAGTCTAGAAGAGTAAATGATCTGAACCATTTTCCATCTGGAAAATATATGTTCATCATTCATCTGGCTGATGATTATCTCCAATAAACTGCTCATAGTCTTCAATACAATCAGAACAAAAACATAACACAACTGTGTCTAGCCATAGTAGTACATAACTACAATCCAATGGTACACTACCACACCAAGTAACACACAAGTACTTGATCAGCAACGTATAGTCACGAACAGTGGAACATATCCACCACAGTAGTATACATCTACTGTCATACAATCTTCATAACAAACATCTAATAGCAACCTGCACAGAAACAATGTTATGATATAAATTGAATCGTCTGGGTAAATATTTCACTCACATATATGAGATCTGAAAGAATATTTGCCCTCAAAGTAGAAAAATGAGATATCTGGACTATTCTTCTCAAGCAAGGAAGAATAACTGTCCTGTCTTCTAAACCTGGACTATTCCCCACCCTGGGCCATTCTTCCTACACTATTCAAAGTGCACTCTGGAGAGAATGTATAAACCCTAAGGAATGTTTAGCTTGGACCATTCCCCACCCTAGGCCATTCCTCCTACACTAATCAAAATGCACCCTAGAGAGAATGTATAAACCCTAAGGAATGCATGTCCCTGATTGTTGAGCCTGGACCATTCCCCTTCCCCACCCTGGGCCATTCCTCCTACACTAATCAAAGTGCACCCTGGAGAGAATGTATAAACCCTAAGGAATGACTGTCTGGACCATTTCCTCTGTTAACCACAAAAGGAAAAGACTGTCCTATATCAACCTCCAAAACGAACCATTCATCATGTTAACCACAATGAGAAATCGTTGTCCAGTGAGGCGGGCCAGTCTTCTTGAGTAACCCTCAAGAAGAGAGACTACCCTAGACCACTCCCCATATTAACCACAATGGGAATTCGTTGTCTATGATACATCAACAGTATAGACCATTTCCCATGTTAACCACAATGGGAAATCGTTGTCCCTCAGAAATCTCAATCCACTTTCCGAACATGAAAGCATCTGTCCAAGATGGACTATTTTTCAATCTTGAAAATGAATGTCTTCAATAATATTTCCAGTGCTCCCTCCCGACCTAGGAGTCGCGTCTTCCTATTTCAATAAGGAATTCATCTCCACGAGCTCCATCTTGAATACGCAAACTCTTTCATCTTTTACCAAAATGTATGCTTATCTTCTCATCTGTGGAGATATGTATTTGAGAATCAGTTTCTCCTTTATGGACTTCATCACGGATAATGTAATGCTTCATTTCAAATGTACTTTAGTCTGGAACACTGATTTTTTGTGAAGGCTTCATGTATCTCTGAACAATAGAGTATATCATTGTTTGAAAACTGGAACATATTCATGTGGCACTTCTTCTGTTATCATGAGATCTGATCTACTGAGTAATCATCTTGATGTTATAGGAAAATGTTCATCACACTTATGTTGTGCACTAGAGGTTCTCCACCAAGTTATCTTCTTCTATATTCATTAAAGGGTCTCTTTCTGGTATGCCTCAAGGTCTTGAGATTTCTCTTCATACGCTCTTTATTCATTTTGTCTGGAGAACATTCTTTGCATTCATCTAATGTAGAAATCCAACTCATGGATGTTGCGGATGATATAATGACTCATGTAGTGATATGTTTGGTGTACTGGAACAAGTAATCATCATAGTCTTCTCCCTCCATATGGGAGAACCTCTGGTTCTATATCTCGCAATGCTTTCATTCATAAGTCTTCCATACACTATTCTTCATCATGACTTTCAGTTCCCCTGCTTGATTGCTTTTATTGAGTTTATATCAGGTTGACAATCTTGTGATTCTTGATACAATGACTGGTTGTTCTAGCTTCTCTTTCTTTCATGGAATCTTCATGTTCTTCCTCGATTTTATCTCTTGGTTCCATGGAGTAGATTCCATTCCCTAAAGATTCCATTTCTTTCTTTCATCATAGGATCACGAATCTGGAAGGACAATCAAGGATACTCTGAGGTTTTTCTTGGAAGAGGTCTTCTTCTGCGGTTTAACTGAGCACGTATTGTCTTTCATGGTTACTACCATGGATATATACTTCATCATCTTCAATGGATCATAGGATTATCTCCATCCTAATCCTTTCTTCATGTATGAGTGCATATAATCGGATCCCTCCGTCTAATAGAGTCCACGCTTCCATCTGCATCTTTATTGTCTTCTACAATATATAATTTCCTTTATTGTCTAACAGAGTCCATGCTTGCGTCTTGTTGTCTTCTACAAAATTTCATAAGTCTTTTTCCAATTTCTTCTCGATTGTTGACTTCTTTCTGTCTTTGCTTCTTCTAAGTCTCTTCATGATTGATTCGACTTATCTTGCAATAGCTTCTATATGATTTGTATTTCATCCTTTCATGTGTATTATCTAATGATATCCATTCTTATCTTGTTTTTATTCCATAGGTATAGTTCTTATTGGAACACATTATCTTTCAAGAGATAGATATACAATATATGTACAAAGACGATGCAAACAGGATATGTACAAGAAATAAGAAGAGTTTTGTTACCTTTAGAAGAAGAAGTCTTTTCCATCCTGCATAGTCTTCTTTGTAGGTTCCTTTTCTTCGGCAGTTGATGCTCCATGTTTCTCCTTCCTTTTCTTTAGCTCGGGACAATGATTATTGTAGTGACCATACCTTCGACAGTTGAAGCATTATACTTCTGAAATGTCTTTCTCTTGATTTGGCTTCCTCCTTGAACCAAACTTCCTTTTGTTCCTGAAGTTCTTGAATCTTGCTGTGAAGGCTTGATCATTGTACTTCTTTTGGGGTTTCTCTTTTGCATTGATCCTTGATTCTTATTGAGCACAACAAGTCCAAAGTTCTTCAAATGTTGGATACTCCTTTCTTGTGTTCATGCTTGTGGCAAATGCATCCCACGTCTTGGGAAGAACATTGAGTACTATGTTTCCCAACTCCTTTTCTGAGATGATCTCTTCGATAGCTTGTAGTTGATATATTAACTGAGATATTCTCACAAAATATGATGTTATGCTATCCTCATCATTCATATTCATGTCATAGAGCTCATTCTTCAGACTCATAACTTGTCCAATGTTTCTGACCGAGAAGATATTTTTAGGGCATTGTACATCTTCTTCGATGAGTCAAGATGGGAGATGTAGGGTACCAAGTAGTGTTTTATAGATTCCACTATGATACTCATAGCATTGATATCATTGTCTTTGAACTTCTCCATAGTTGCAACGTTCTGCAGTTCCTTCTCTTTTCCTTCATCAAACTCTGGCTTCACGATCTTTCTTTTCACGATATCCAACACTTTATTCTTGGCAAGGATGAGGTCAATCCTTGTCTTCCATGCTCTGAAGTTAGAGGCTCCATCTAACTTGTTCTCTGACTTCATAGAATAAGTCATGGTTTCTTTGACTTGGTCAAACCCTAGATTTGACCACAAACTCAAACTTCACATCTTCACTTTCTGATAGTACCAAGAGATGCGCTATGCTAGGGAGCAGTGATATATCTAGAGATTAGGTCAATCCCTTCACTTAAGGTGCCTCAACAAGAAGATTAGGGTTTCTGCAATTGCTCCTGCTAGTAACCCTAGTGATAGTGTCTTGGAAGCTTCTTATGCTAGTAACCCTAGCGACAGTTCCTCAGCGAGCTCAATATCCTAGCGGATATGTTTCCTTCCATTGTTTATATTGAATGAAGGAGGTGTGCGCCCATAACCTGTTAGAATATGAAGAATGTGTGCTTGTTTTACCATTGACAATACCCTTGTCACCCAACCATAGGCCGAAGCCACCCTCTGAGCACCTTAACCTTGACAGAGACTCATTCCAGAAGAAAACCTTGGGCTAGATAGCCATACAAAGGGTAGTGCACCTTTCCCCAAGGATATCCCATCAACAAAGGTTGATTAAATGTTCCAAACCCTAGGCAAGATATAGTCCAAGACAAAACGTAATTGCTAGTTGCACCAACAACTCTCCTCCAAACCTACGCACAAGACTGCAACTGCACTGCGCATAACTGGCTCTCTGCAACCACTGAGATGTGTCAAATGAGAGACTAGCGCCCTGTATTATAGTGGTTATGGAAGACTTATTGGGGCCAACTTCTCCTTCTAGGTTCCTGTCTATTCAGTATATTATTATTATTTTTGGCTGACTTCTTCTCTTGGAGGCTAATAACCTAATATAAATTATCTTCTTGAGCCAACAAATCTTGTAGGGTTATTAGCCAACTCATCAGGGTTTCTTCTTGCTTCCCAGAGTATTCTATTCTCGTCAGGTTCACACGTGGAGGTAAATACCTCTTGCAACTACCATAATATCAACATTAAGAACTATGGAAAATTTTCTAGGAGGAGCCTTCCTACTAGAAGTGTATATCAACAAAATTTCCCCTCTCAAAGTGAAAATAAACCTTTTCAGACAGTCCTAACAAAGACCAATAACCTAAAGAAGGAACCCTTAAAATGATGGGGTTGTGGAGAAAATCATAGATTGAGGGACTGTCCACACAGACAATAAAACAGTAAGGGGGTATACAATATCCAAGAAGATACCACCGTCAATGATGTGGCTAGGAGCATGCCACGAATCTATGAAGCCCTGGACAATAATCAAGCCGACCACCAAGCTGCAGTAGTGGAGATGGACGGTATGATTGCCAACCATTCAATTTCTATTTTAATGACCCAGATTCTAATTTGAGTTATGTAGCCCCTTAGACTACCAATAAGTGTAAACTGCAACCAATTAGACATGTTAAACCATGGTTGGTACAATTAGCCACTGAGACCAAAAGAAAGGTCGCATAGGCCATACCAGCCTGCCAATTCATCATGGGTGGATTTCCCACCCGAGCGACCCTTAACATACTTCCCCTAGGATCTTATGACCTGTTGATTGGTATGGACTAGTTGGCTGCTTATAAAACTAAAATGGAATGTTATCATAAAACGTTGGAATGTGTAAATGAAGAAGGGAGAAAGATGACCCTCCAAGGGATTCAAAAGAATGTCTTAGTGAGACAAATATCGACCCTTCAAATGAAGAAGTATTGCAAGAAAGGGTGCTCCTTATATGCAATACAGGTGTTGGAATCCGTTGAGGAAGACAAACCAAACCTAGAGTACCACCCCATATTAAGAGAGTACAAGGATGTGTTCCCAAGAGAAGTACCAGGTCTACCTCCAAGAAGGGATATCAATTTCTCGATAGAGCTTACACCAAGAGTGGTAACATCATCTAGAGCGCCATATAGGATGATCACGCCAGAGCTGGTTGAGCTCAAGCTATAGCTAAAGGATATGATGGACAAAGGCTACATCCAACCCAGTGTATCTCTATGGGGAGCACCTGTCCTGTTTGTGAAAAAGAAATATGGCACACTCCGAATGTGCATATATTAAGAACAACTCAATAAGACAACCATAAAGAACAAATACTCGTTACCTAGAATTGATGACCTATTTGACCAACTAGGAGGTGCTACCATCTTCTCGAAAATCGAATTGAGGTCTGGATACCACCAAGTCCGGATTAAGGATGAAGACATCCACAAAACAACCTTCAGAACGAGGTATGGTCACTATGAATTTGTGGTGGTGTCATTTGGGTTAACCAATGCCCCCACCACTTTTATGTGCTTAATGAATAATGTACTCAACAAATTTCTGGACAAATTTGTATTGGTTTTCATTGATGATATCCTAATATAATCCAAGAACAAGGAAGAGCACGAAGAACATCTTAGACTCATACTTCAAGTACTAAGAGAGCATAAGCTCTATGTTAAGTTTAGCAAGTGTGATTTCTTTTAGAAGCTAGTCCATTACTTAGGCCATGTCATGTCTAAGGAAGGGGTGGAGGTAGACCTTGACAAGTTCAGATCCATTATGGAATGGCCTACCCCAAAAGATGTATCTGATATTAGGTCCTTCATGGGCTTAGCAGGATACTATAGAAGGTTCATAAAAGGGTTTTCCAAAATTGGTTGTCCAATCATTTCCCTTCAGAAAAAGGGGATTAAATTCATTTGGACATCAAAATGCGAAGAAAGATTTCAGTAACTAAAATACCTCCCGACCCATGCACTCGTGCTAAATATTACGGACCCGGATAATGATTTCCTCATATGTGCAGATGCCTGCAAGGAAGGACTCAGAGGAGTCCTTATGCAAGTAGGATGTGTAATTTCCTACGCGCCCCAGAAATTAAATGAACATGAAATCAATTATGTGACCCATGACCTAGAGTTGGCTGCCATAGTACATGTTTTAAAAATGTGGAGGCACTACCTCCTAGGAAGGAGATTTGTTCTTATGACAGACCATTGTGGGTTGAGGCACATGTTTGATCAACCAGAACTTAATGCCAGTCAAGCTAGGTGGATGTCTCTCCTAAGTGAATTCGATTTTGAAATCAAACACATAAAAGGAAAGGAAAATAGGGTGGTCGATGCCCTTAGCAGAAGTATAAAAACGATTCATCTGGAAACAATAAGCACCTATGAAATCGATGTCAGGGAAAGAATCAGAAATGCACAAGAGACAGATGCATTCTTTAAGACTGTCACCTCATACCTAAGACAAGAGCGTACAAGGCTGAAGTATGAAGGATACCAAATTCTCAAGGAAGGGATGTTGGCTTATAAAAAAATATTGTATATTCCAAACTATGACAACTTGAAGAGGTTCATAATGGATGAACTACATAAGAGACCATATACTGGTCACCCAGGATATTAGAAGATGATCACGACCACTAGGAAACGATTATATTGGTTTGGGTTGAAGAAAGACATAGCTAACTATCTAGCTAAGTGCCTAGAATGCCAAAAATTTAAGGTAGAACACCAACATCCAAAAAGATTGTTACAGCCCCTACCAATCCTATAATGGAAATGGGAAACCATCTCCATGGATTTCATCACTGAACTACCAAGGTTGACCAAGCAAAATGATGCCATCATGGTCGTGGTGGACAATATGAGCAAGTCTGCTCATTTCATCCTTGTCAAGTCAACTTGCAAGGTGATAGATATTGCCAACATCTTCATGAAGGAGATATTTAGACTGCATGCAATGCCTTTTAGGTGATTTATATGTACTAAAAAAGACAGTAAAATACCCTCAACTTAAATTGTCAACCCGGTGTAAGTAAACTTAGAGTTGTAGCAAAATATATGCCAAAGGTAGAAGGATGGTAGGAGTATGGTCTAACTAATGAAGGTAGCTATCTAAGGTTTATCTATTTAAGAAAAAATATCGAATAAGAAAACCCTACTAAGCAATTGGAAACTAGGTAACCTAAGTATATTTTGGCCAAGGATCGATGGATAGTTCCTAAGAAAGCAAGTAAAAACCCTATGTAAAGCAAACTAGTTCAACAATAAGCAATAAGCAACTATCTAAGAATATCAATAAGCAAATGACGAAAGCAAACTATTTTAACTTGCCAACCTACATTCAACGAGAAACTACGCTATGAAAGCAATTAAAAAAGCAAGTAAGTAAAAACACCTATCTAACCTATTAAAGCAGATAGACAAGTAAGGAAAGACACCTAACTAATCTATTAAATCAAAAGACAAGTAAGCAAAGACAACTATCTATCCTACTAAAGCAAATGGACAAGTAAGCAAAGACTTCTCATTGAACAACTATCTAGCCTAAGAGGCAAGTGGACTAAATGCCTAATGCAAAACTATTTCTAATGCATGAAAGGAAATCTAAATGCTCAATGCAATTCATGAAAGGAAATCTATTCTATTGAAAACAAGGAGAACTAACAACTAAATGTTTTACCTTAATCTACAAAAACAAGAAACTATCTCTTCTAATATACAAAAGCAAGAAACTAGCTTTAATCTTATGACATTCAAATATAATGTTGGTGGTTGTGTGAATGCCTTCGGTGGTGACAGATGATATTTCAATGACACTTGACAACAAAGGACAATTCCAACGGTATAAACTTGGCATAATCTCAATGACAAAATGAAAGGTATGGATTAAACAATCCAATGAAAACTTAGTCATAACAAAAATAATGTTAAATACCTTGCATATTCATTAGCAAACCATCAACAACATAACGAGATCATCAATATTTAACTAAGAAATTTAATTTCACTTTAATCTATGAAAATAAATTGCGTAAAGGGAAACTATGCTATGGCTACTTTAATTATTCAAACTATAATAAGGAAATGAATTAAAAACAAAAATTTAAACTATGATATTAAAAAGTAAATTGACAATTACATCAACCAACAACTAAGCAAATGAAATCTATCTAAAACTGAAGTAAGAAACAACTATAACTAAAAATTGAAATGAAATCTATCCATCCATCAAAATCCGTGTCAAAGAAAACCCAGATAAGATTCTATTTTATTCTAATTAAAAATTCAGTTTTAAGCTTATTTATAAAATTATGAAAGAAAGCATAATCTAACTTCTAACTTGCACACAGGGTTAGTCTAGGGATCTGCAGATCCATTCCTAATCTACGAAGATAATTCATGCTAACATAATCCATCACACTAACCTGCAAAAGAACAATAAAACAATTAAATTACAACAAGCTAATTAACACAATAAAACATGCATGTACAGAAAATAAAAGAACAATTTAAATGATGAAATACATAAACAACACACACACAGTTACCAGACTGTTGGTGGGCCGCCCAGCAAGTCGTGGTCACTCTCTAAAAGCACACCACGAGCTTAACAAGGCAAATCCACCACAAAAGCTTGAAAACACAGTTTTGGCACAATTTCGGCAATGTAAAATATCAAAATGGAGAAAAACTGAATTTGTCTCTAATACACTAGCTCTTCTACCTGGTTAACAATCTACTGAGCATCCTATCAGTATTTATAATCTTACAACCCAAGTGGTCGACATCAAGAGGGTCGAACCACTTCTAATTTCGGCAAATTACAATAAATGATGCCCTAACTAACAAAACAGAGCATGTCAATAATCCCCTTCTTTGGACAACTGAATTCGAGTTTTCAAGAGCTTAGTAGTTGGAGGGGGCAAGGATAAACAAAACCCATGTGCCCTATTTGTCCATCATTGGTCGCCAATGCCATAATCGCCAACTCGCCTTGCGTTTTTGTGCAATATTGGGTGCTGGAACGAGTGTTGGATCAAGTGTCGGATCGAGTGTCGGAACAAGTGTCGGATCCAGTGCCGGAACCAGAAAATGGTGCATTTTTTCCCTGTAACACCAGAAAAACGTGAATTAACTCTTGGAAGCATAAAAAAATGATAAACTATACTTGATTCAATCCTTGAACATAAGTTGCACATACCTTATGCCGATCATACCATTTTATCATAAAAATCTTCGAAAAGATCCTTTAAAAGATGAAAAACGCATATGTACATGTGGAAAAAATGTATAATAACTCTCATGAAAATGATCATATCTTGGGCCCAACAATACCTCCACACCTAATATTTTTCAAGTCCCACTGCAAACACAAAGAAATTTTCGTTTATGACTAACTTACGAAGGAGGGGGTGGATTAGCTTTAGAAGCTTCTCCCTCTTGCCTGGGGGATTTTGACTTTGGATTTTTGTGGTGTTTCAATTGCATCCAGGGACTATTATTGGTGGCAGCAATATCATCAACCTAACATTGTAGAGAATTCATCTTGCCTTGTAGGACAACATTATTATGGCGTAAATGACAACTTAGTGTTTCATGCTCTCTAAGTTTGAACTAGAGGGTTTGGAGTTTTTGGAGGCTGTTGATGACATGTGAGGAAGCCTTGAGATGTATATTATAAACTTGATCCTTTAAACAATGCAAAACAACAATTTTACCTCTGCAAAATTAGTTCCAAAAGTGATTTCCCAAAAGCGCAACAATTTTTGCAATGGTGAACTTGTGAAAAATTTGTATCAAAGTGACACCTGTAACTACAATATAGTAAGACATAAAACCTGAGAGAGGTTTTTGTTTTTTAATATGTAATTGACAAAAAACTCTCTTGGTTTTCAAAAATTCGCTTTTAGTTATTAGAAAACACAAAACAAAATTATGACTAAAACAGGAAAAACAGAGTGTTCTATTTTCTAAAAAACTAGGCCTCTAAGATAATTGAATATATCCAAAACCATAACCTATATTTAGAAAATGAGAGAGTTTATTGTTTTGTAATATGTCCTTGATAAAAACCTTTCGTGGTTTTCAAAAATTCACTTCCCGTTGTTAGGAAGACACAAAAATATAATATGACTAAAACAAGAAAAACAAAGTATTTTATCTTCTGAAGGCATAGGCCTCGAAGATGATAGAATATATCCCAAACCATAAAGTATATTCACAAATGGAGAGAGGTTATTTTATTTTGGTATGTTATTAACAAAAGCCTCCTCCATGTTTCAAAATTACTTTCCCATTTGTTTATAATCCCAGCTTGAAGTTGGTTACTCAAAACTTGCACAAGCGCAATGTGTTCTTAGCAGAAGCGCAACATGGTCTTTGATAGAGATTTTGGAGGCCTTCCCAGAGGATATTTGGGCTTAAATTGGTATGGGTGGAAATTTTAGGCTGTATTCTACACAATGGAACCATCAAGCACTTCAAATGCCTTCTCCAAACCTCTGAAAAACTGTCTTGAAGTCAAGTTGTCCAAATGTGCAGAAACCCTCTTATAGAGATTGTATTTGGGGGATTTATCTCAAATGATAACACCTGTGCATAAAATGAAGGAGTTTTTTGTTTCTTTGTATATGATTGAAAAAACACTTTTTCAATTTTTTCAAATTCATCTTCCTTAATTCATAAACCAATTTTGAAGTAGAACTTTGACCAAGGCAATCATTGGAAAACTTATGACAAGGAATGATGACATGATCATGATGAAAAATTATGACCGTGGGTGAGTGGAGGGAGTAGTAATGACACCTAGACACACTAATGACAATTTTACAACCAAGATATGTCAAATTGTATTTGATAATTTTATTTTGAAAATATAACAATTTGACCTAATAACCCATATCAATGACATGAAAGAGTAAACTTAATCACGGGTGACTGATAGACTAAAAAATACTTAAAAAAACATTGGTTTGTACTCGTAGGCATGGTGAACAGGAGAATTTTTATTTCCTGTCATCAATGTGTAACAATTCAAACAACTGACCCTCTTTTCATATGCTCAGGAAACTCCCCCCAGACCGAAGATATGGCACGTCCTCGTGCCATAAATTAGCAATAGGCTTCTTGGGGATTGGTTACAGCCTTCCTTACTTGGGAATACATCCTCTCGAGACTTTTTAAGAAGTAAAATGGGAAATTCAATGGCGTATTGAACTGAAAGTGAGCTAATGATTGAAAGTGGCAGAATTTAAAGACAAAGTATCTACCCGGTGATGACTATGAGAGTGTTGATTAGCTCCTCTTTTATCCACTCCTTGGAGTATCCCTTAGTTCCAGAGATGTTCTGAAATTTGGTTTTGAAAACCCTATTATAGCTTGCTCTTGGAAACTAGTGGTGTTTAAATCAACGGTCTCCAACTCTTGGGAGCTTTGTGGTTGAGGCAATTGATTCCTTAGAGACCACGAACACAGTGAATAAGAGCAAAGGAAAGATAAGAGTGTTCCATTATTATTTTATTTTCCATCGTTCTCACACAATCCACTTGCATAGAACATGTAATGTCAAACCTACAATGAACAACATGTAACAGAAAGTAACCAACAGAGTGGTCTGTTAAGGACATATACAACAATTTATAGCACACAAGAGTTTAGCACTTCAAAAATAAAATGATTGTTGATGTAATAACCTGTATCATGAAAACAATACATGAATTTTTACAAAGATTTACTTCTTCTAGGCAGTGTTATAATTTGTAAACTCATGAGCCCCTTCCCCACACCTAAGTATTATGACACCTCACAATAAAAAATATAGGAAAGCAGTCAATTCTCCCAATAGCCGAAGATTTACAATTTCTTAAGTGTAGAGATAAATTTCACAGATTGGTCTAACGAGACAGTTAGAATATGGCCCCACCTATAGGATAAAACATCCTACATATAGATAAGAAGAGGTAGGCAAGAGAGTTTCAAGATAGTCTTAGAGTTATTTCCCAATGGAAAGTGTATGAGATTCATTAACCTTATCTTAACCACACATAGATCATGTCAGCGTTGTCTGCAAGTAATGTCGTACATCAGGACAAGTTTAAATTTATTATTTATTTTTGGCAGATTACCATCCTCGCTAGGTAGAATGCCCCGCTACCAGCAAGCCTATTCAGTAGTCCAACGATTTTGCCTAGTCATACCACAGGCTGGTACCCACTGCCAGCATACCTGTTCAGTATCTCGACAGATTGCTTTATGCAAGAAGATGGGGGAACAACTCTGAAAACAACTTTTTATTTCTTCGTTTTTCAATTGGGATGGTATTTATGTTAAAGGATGACTTTCTGTTATATTCCTTAGTAATTGTCTTGATGTAAGGGGTACTTAAGCGTACATGGCCTATATAAAGATATGATATAATCAAGTTATTTAGTGTGTATTGGATGGTACCATTGAGAAAGAACAAAAAGGTATCTCTAGGCTCAACTCACTTTCTTCTTTTGTAATTTATTGTGATGTTTCCATGACTAACCACTAATTAGACCTCCTTGTTACTCTTTGATAAATACACTTGACTCACTTACTCAGGTTTCTTGGAAAAACTATACGAGATACCTCTAAGATTGATGGTTACGGTGTCACTTCCTTATACATTGGTGAAGAGTTTTAAGAGCAACTTCTTTGGAATGCCTTAAGAACAAGAAGATGAAAGTATTTGCAAAAACATGGTTAATTACAACAACTCGTTATTCATTTGATGCTTAGCAGACAATAGGGTTCAAGTGTAACAATGTTTTGAAGAAAAATCCTTCTTTTATATTTCTTTGAACTGTCTACTCTTGGTGAAATAAATACCTACAGAAGTCTCTAGAAAAAAAACATACTCTAAAATATAAAAAAATAATAAGATCAATGAGATCAAGTCATTGGAACATGTATCTCATAGTTATTTTATTAAAATAAAATGTAAAATGAGGTTGCATTAGACTTCTAAGCTAAACTAACAACATGCAGTTTTTATTTACTATCCTACACTACCTAAAAAGAAAGGGAAAATATTTATTCAAGTGTAAGAACTCTTCCAATGTAACCATGTGCGGATCAAGATAAGAAACATAATCATATCCATATATGAAAAATTTACCGCAGTGATTACTTGGATATGAAGAACCAACCAACCTACTTGTTTTGGTATCAGAGGGTGTTGAAGAAGAGAATAGTATTGTGGCTTGATGACCTCTTGAAACCAAATTTCAATGTAATCTTGAGGTTTATCAATAGTAATTTCTATGCTCTCCTTCATCATGCTATGTAGATCCTCCTTTTTTGGATGATTGATTTCTGAAGTACATAAAGGATCTGCTGAGATGGATGTTGAGAAATCCTCAATCTTAGGTTTTAATGATTGCTCTCCACTGGATGTAGTCCATAATTTTTCATCTTCCTTCGCAGTTTTGCAAGGAAAATCATTTTGTAGATTATAGGACCTTGATTCTTCTAATATTTCCGAAGAGGTAGATATAGTTTTGGCTTTTTCCAACATATGTTCTTCTTGAAAAGAAGAAATACCGGCTACCGCTAGGATTTGAGAAAGTTCCCTTAGGCTAATGGTTGCTTCTGATTTCATCTTGTCATTTGATAAAACTTGGTTCACACAAAGATGATGTCCACAAAGTTAGGATCTCCTGATGGTGGTAAGAAAACAAAGGTTGTATTGTTTGGTTCTACTGAAGGCTCGAGTGGTCTTGCCTCATGTCCCACTATTATTGATGCTTCAATTTTATGTTCTATAGTGCTCCTTGTCTTACTCTCTTCAGAGACAACTTTATCTCTTTGGGTTGAGCTAGTTCTTATTCTCCAGTGTCGGTCTGTGGAGCTTATGAGTGGAACATTTCTTCCCCCAAAAAGGTCGAAAGGAACCTTGGTTGAAAGGTCTGATTTAGATTTAATGTATCTCCCTTTGGGTCTCTAGGTCTATTCATGAAAGAAAAGAAAAAGAAAAAGAAAAACTACCATTGGGTTTGCGAGAACTTGCTATAGCAGATGCGCAGGTTCTTAGCTCTCGTCTTAAAGCTCCCCCGTCACCAAGCTAATGCTAAGGTCTAAGAATGATCTATTTCCTAACTACTTCTTACCTTGAGACAACTCCCCAACAATGACGCCAAAATGTTAGGTGATTTATATGTACTAAAAAAGACACTAAAATATGTTCAATTTAAATTGTCAACCTGGGGTAAGTAAACTTAGAGTTGTAGAAAAATATATTCCAAAGGTAGAAGGCTGGTAGGAGTATGGTCTAACTAATGACGGTAGCTATCTAAGGTTGATCTATTTAAGAAAAACTATCAAATAAGCAAACCCTACTAAGCAATTGGAAACTAGGTAACCTAAGTATCTTTTGGCGAAGGATTGATGGATTGTTCTTAAGAAAGCAGGTAAACACCCTATGTAAAGAAAACTAGTTCAACAATAAGCAATAAGCAACTATCTAAGCGTATCAATAAGCAAATGACGAAACCAAATTGTTTTAACTTGCCAACCTACATTCAATGAGCAACTACCCTATGAAAGCAATTAAATAAGCAAGTAAGTAGAAGCACCTATCTAACCTATTAAAGCAAATAGACAAGTAAGAAAAGAAACCTAACTAATCTATTAAATCAAAAGACAAGTAAGCAAAGACAACTATCTATCCTACTAAAGAAAATGGACAGGTAAGCAAAGACTTCTCATTGAACAACTATCTAGCCTAAGAGGCAAGTGGACTAAATGCCTAATGCAAAACTATTTCTAATGCATGAAAGGAAATATAAATGCTCAATGCAATGCATGAAAGGAAATCTATTCTATTGAAAGAAAGGAGAACTAACAACTAAATGCTTTACCTTAATCTACGAAAACAAGAAACTATCTCTTCCAATCTACAAAAGCAAGGAACTAGCTTTAATCTTATGACACTCAAATATAATGCTGGTGGTTGTGTGAATGCCTTTGGTGGTGACAGATGATATCTCAATGACACTTGACAACAAAGGACAACTCCAACGGTATAAACTTGACACTAATCTCAATGGCAAAATGAAAGATATGGATTAAACAATCCAATGAAAACTTAGTCATAACATAAATAATGTTAAATACCTTGCAGATCCATCTGCAAACCATCAACAACATAACGAGATCATCATTATTTAACTAAGAAATTTAATTGCACTTTAATCTATGAAAATAAATTGCGTAAAGGGAAACTATGCTATGTCTACTTTAATTATTCAAACTATAATAAGGAAATGAATTAAAAACAWAAATTTAAACTATGATATTAAAAAGTAAATTGACAATTACATCAACCAACAACTAAGCAAATGAAATCTATCTAAAACTGAAGTAAGCAACAACTATAACTAAAAATTGAAATGAAATCTATCCATCCATCAAAATCCCTATCAAAGAAAACCGAGATAAGATTCTATTTTATTCTAATTAAAAATTATGTTTTAAGCTTATTTATAAAATTATGAAAGAAAGCATAATCTAACGTCTAACTTGCACATGGGGTTAGTCTAGGGATCTGCAAATCCATTCCTAATCTACGAAACTAATTCATGCTAACATAATCCATCACACTAACCTGCAAAAGAGAAATAAAACAATTAAATTACAACAAGCTAATTAACACAATAAAACATGCATGTACAGAAAATAAAAGAACAATTTAAATGATGAAATACATAAACAACACATAGAGAGTTACCAGATTGTTGGTGGTCCCCCCAGCAAGTTGTGGTCACTCTCTAAAATCACACCACGAGCTTAACAAGGTGAATCCACCACTAAAGCTTGAAAACACAGTTTTGGCACAATTTCGGCAATGTCAAATATCAAAATGGAGAAAAAACAAATTTTTATCTAATACACTGGCTCTTCTACTTAGTTAACAATCTACTGAACATCCTATCAGTATTTATAAGCTTACAACACAAGTGATCGACTTTAGGAGGGTCAAACCACTTCTAATTTCGACAAATTACAATAAATGATGCCCTAACTAACAAAACGGAGCAAGCCAATAATCACCTTCTTTAGACAACTGAATTCGAGTTTTCAAGAGCTTAGTAGCTAGAGGGGGCAAAGATAAACAAAACCCATGTGCCCTATTTGTTCATCACCGACCGCCAATGCCATAATTGCCAACTTGCCTTGCGTTTTTGTGCAACACTGGGTGCTGGAACGAGTGTCGGATCGAGTACCGGAGAAAGTGCCGGAACGAGTGCCGGATCAAGTGACGGAACCAAATAATGGTTTTTTTTTTCCCTGTAACACCAGAAAAACGTGAATTAACTCTTGGAACCATAAAAACATGATAAATTATACTTGATTCAATCATTAAACATGAGTTACACATACCTTATGCCGATCATACCATTTTATCATAAAATTCTTCAAAAAGATCCCTTAAAAGATGATAAACACATATGTACATGTGGAAAAAATGTATAATAACTATCATGAAAATGATCATATCTCGGGCCAAACAATGCCCAAGGAAATTGTATCTGACTGAGATACCAAATTCACTTCAAGTTTTTGGAAATCCCCAATGGTTGGTTTGGAGACAAAATTGTTATTCAACACAGCTTATCATCCCCAAACTGATGGAGAAACAGAAAGAATGAAACAGATAGTAGAAGACATGCTAAGGATGCATGTAATGCATGAGCCTAAGAAGTGGGAAAACTACCTACCATTGGTAGAGTTTTCCTACAACAACGATTATCAAGAATCCTTGAAGATGGGCCCTTTTGAAGCCCTCTATGGTAGACAGTGCAAAATTCCAATCAGCTAGAGCAATCAAGTGGACAAAATTACAATCAGACACGACAAGCTGAAAGAAATGGAACAACAAGTGGCTCAGATAAGACAAAATATGAAGATTTCTCAGGATAGATAGAAAAGTTTCATTGACAAAAAGAGAACTCTCGGAGAGTTCAAGACCGGATACCACATCTATCTCAGAGTTAGACCCAGGAAGAGTTCCCTGAGAATGGGAGCCTGTGCCAAATTAACACCTCGATATTGTGGACCCTTTAAAGTCTTGGATAGGGTGTGACCTGTAGCCTATAGGCTATCACTTCCTCCCACTGTAAAGGCACATAATGTTTTCCATGTTTCATTATAAAAGAAATATGTACATGATACTAATCATATAATTGACTCGTCTGTGATCCAGTTGGAACCGGAGGGAGAATTCATGCCAGAACCCCATTTCATATTAGACAGGAAGGAAACCTCATTGAATAACCGATCCATTGCACAGGTCAAGGTGCAATGGAAACACTTTGGCCTAGATGAAGCTATGTGGGAAATGGATGATGCCATGAGACAGGCATATCCGATTTTGTTTACTTGTGTACATACATATCATGTTGATATATAGAACATCGAGGATGTTGATTCCTTTAAGGGGGAGAGAATTTTAACACCCTGTTTCCCCCCAGTCTGTAAATATAACTATATGGGCCGAGGAACTATAGAAACCTTAAAAGTGTGAATGTTTGGTTTGATGGACCTTGTGTAGAAGGTCGATGAATGTAAATTCTGATTATTTTAATAGAAAATGTTACGTGTTGCATGACTGTTGAAAGAGGGGATGTGCTAAGAGAGAGAGCATGATTGCTAATCAAAAGGTGGTGGAGGGAACCTGGAATGGTTGCGTTAACCTCCACCAAACCAGTACCATGATAGAATTTAATTGCTCAGATCAGAACAACCCTCTGACCCAGGAATGAATTCCCATCAGGATGGTAGGTGGGAAGGCTTCCTCAAGAGTTAATGAGGGGATGGAGCAGACTGTCCATCTGTAAGACTCTCGGACTTGACCATGGACGGGTAAATTCGAGCCACATGCAATCTTGTGGAGGAAGGAAAGAAAGAAAGAAAGAGGGGGTATGGGAAAAGGGGGACGAAAAAGTGTGCAGAGATGAGAGGAGAAGCTCTCGGGTCCGAGGAAGGATTGAAAGTGAAAACAGTGAGTTTTGATCACAAAAATTAGAGGTTGAACCAGGAGAAGGAGAGTAACCTTCGTCCCAATCTATTTTTTGTATTGGGAGAAGGAGAGTAACCTTCATCCCTAAATTCCGTTGAGCTGGAAGTAAGAGATCAAATCTCGAAAGCATCGTGGCTTAAGCTCGGGGGTGGCCAGTGATAAATCCATGGGGAGTGACTGAGCCCATGGTTCAGTGGAAACAAGCACCCCTTTCAGCAGTTGCATCACAATCTATGGTTCTTATAAGTGTTTTCTTTCTTTATGTTTTTGAATTGTAAATAAGGGATGCATGTGAATATTTACATATCTATACAGGTTTCTTTCTCTGTATTAGATGATTAAGTTACGTATATTCATTTGTTTCCTTAAGAGACTATAATCTCGTTTGGAGTTACATGCACCCCAGGGAATTTCATCACCGTCTTATAGCTGAGTGAGTACTTCCCTAGATGCGGAGGTTGAACCCTGCAATCCGTGTGAGGATGGAGTCTATTAAGCTCAGGAGAGGTAGTGCAGATATGCACAGGCTCTCTGTCTGCATGGTAATCAGAAACCTAGAACCACTTAAGTCCTAGACCTGATGAAGTAGCGCAATAGTTGCACCGAAGATCCCTCTACATGTTAAGTCTAGGAGAAAGAGCGTAACACTCCTAAATCCTTCTTAACCGATGAAGCTCAGGAGGGATTGCAAGAAATCCAAGTATCGAAAGGGAGTATTTTTTCGTTCGGGAGTTGAATAGACGAGATTCTTCTGGGAAGATCCGTGTTCTATCACACCTGTTATATTTGAGGAAGGGACGCGTGGTGAGTGCTCAACATTTCGCCAGATCACAACTTGAAGAAGTCAAAGAGCCATTCATGAGAATTCGCGAAACGCGAACTCGTGAAAAGATGACAGTCATTGATCATCCCGACATCATCAGAACCATCCATTTGGAGAGACGCGTGGTGAGAGACCAGCATTTTGTTGACTCGCAGGAGGGAAAAGTCAAAGAGGGAAGCAACGAGAACTCACGATACGTGAAGTTTCGATGCGGTTTAGAGGTAGGCCTCAGGTCAAATTGAATGGTCACATGGATGGAGGCCAAAGGAGGAGCTAAGGAACGTTATCCCTTTTCGGAGCTCAAGAGTTGGGGAGTTAGAGTTGACTCATATGTAGAAGTTCCGAAGTCGCGAAACGCGACATGCCTTTTGGGCTTGGTTTGTGGTCATAGGTGGTGGTCACGTGGAGGAGGATATGAGAGGAGCTAGCCAGTGCTAAGATTTTGTCGAGAATCGGCTATTGGGAGAATTGAGGTGGCTCATTCCTAAAGTCCCGATACGTGAGATTGTGACATGCCTTTTTCATAGGCATGTTGTCATAGCCCGTGGTCGCATGGGGTAGAGGCCCACGTTGAGTGCATCAGGGAGAGGGATAGCATTTTTTAGGACCTTAGTCGGTGTTTGGGGTTTAGGGGGTTGGAGAGGCGGGTTTGTATCCCACGAATATTCCCAAGGTCGTGAGACGCAAAACACCTTTTGGTGTGGACCGTGGTCATAGCGTCGTGGTCGCGTGGGAAAAGAGCTTGTGCCTCGTGCTAGTTCGCACAGGCATAGTTTCACACAAGCACCTGTGGATTTTGTTTAGTGAAGGTTCTAATAGGGACCAAAGAGTTTCTTCAGCTGAAGGGGAAAGAACGACCCAGTGACCAAGAAGTCGAACTGGTTCCCTGACCTTCCAAATTAGCAACCATGAATGGACATTTTTTCCTTTAAGAAAAGAAAAAATAAAAATAAAAATAAAAAGAGAATTGTATTCCTCATTGTGGGTGTGTTACAATATACCCCTCACAATAACCCATTGACCCCTAGTGTCCATGAATTCCATCCTCATCTCTTGATAATTCATTTTGAAGTCCCCAAGGGAATATAACCATTGTACTCCCAATACCACATTGGTGTCTGCTAGTTCCACCACATAAAAGTCATCGATCAATGTGTAGTGTCCCAATGCCACATCCAACCCTCTAACCTTCTATGTACACATCATGTTATACCCATCTGCCACTACTACTTCAAAACTCTCAAATTCCTTTGTGGGAATTGGTCTCCTAGTAGCCAATGATGCATCTACAAAATTATGGGTGGCCCCTCCATCAATCAACATTGTAACTCTTTTTCCCTACATAATGCCTCATTTGGAAGGTGTAGTACCTTGGGACTCGTGACAATGTGGCTATGGTCACCTTCTTGACCCCTTCTTGTAATGGTGCATGTTCTGGAATTTCAAGGTGTGGTGCCTCACCACTGTTCTGACCCTCTTCTCGATTGTTTAAGTTCTCCTCGTCACCTTCATCTTCTTCATCAGATATTACTTCAATATGATGGACCTTTCCCTTTCCCATACATCTACGACCTAGTTCCCATGAATCCTTGCAACTAAAGCATAGTTTATTTCTTCTAATCTCTCTCTGAGTGTCTTCATCCAACCTCTCTTTCCCCATCCATGTCTACTGGGGAAACTTTTTCGCATGCCCCTTCCGAGGAATGAAGGTCTTTACTTGGGCCTTTCTGATCGTTGTGTATGCCATATCCTGAGTTTTCTTGATGGCATCCTTTAATGTGGGTGGCCTAAAATCCTTAACCCATCCCTTCAAGGGTTCAATTATCCCCTTTGTAAATAGCATCGCCAACCTTTGTTCTAAGATATTAGTTGACAACCAACATATGAAACTCTGTGATAAATGCCTCTGCTGTATCTGTTTATCTCAACTAGGCCAACTCCCTAAAATGAATCTCAAGATCCTTCATTTCGAACCTCATCACCCTCTGGGCGAATTCTACATATGATGTAATGTTAGCATGTCCAAGGTTGACGAACCCATGATGCCACAATTCATGAGTCTCCCCATCCAAATGTAAGGTGGAAATCTTGATTTCCTTTGCCTCGATCATTGGATTGAGCTAGAGGTAAGTGTCCACCTTCTGCACCCAAGCGCTAGCTGAATTATTAGTTGATCCATCAAAAGAGGGAATAGTTAACCTACCCACCCTATGCATAAGATCATAGTTTTGTTGGTGCTGCACTGCTCTGTTCCATTCCCTTGGTTTGTTCCTATATTTAGCATTTAATAGTCTTGGAAAGAAAATGATTCCTAGAAACCTTCTAGTGTGGCTAGGTACTCTCCGTAACCTTTAAGGGGATCATTATCTTGGTCTTATTGTTCTGGAACTTCTATCTACTGCTCCTTAAGAAATTGCGGTAATGATGGCCTTAGTATTTTAATGCTACATTTTGATGAGTCGCTCTATATTGAAATACGAGTGTTGTTATTCTCCCTATAAGCCCTACTACTTTGTTGACTGCCCTCTGTCTGATTTCCATTGTAGTCTCCTTGGATTTAAATGAGTTGTGTAAAGATTTGTGTTTTCTTTTGTTAGCTAGCACACACAACTATAGATTCCAACATTCTCCAATCCCGATCTAGCATATAGATTGAACTTTGAGAAATAGTTTTCATAGATACACAAATATACTAGCACAACCGCTAACTTACGGCTAGCGGCTGGTGATTACGGCCGATAAAAAAATTCTCATTTTAAAATAAAAACCAGCTGAGCCAGATAATTAAACTCTGAAGAATTCCAAAAGTTAATCATTTAAATGTGGCAATTATATGATGTTACAGTAATTTATTAATATGATTAGGTAAATGTTAAAAAGTAAAGAGGGTAACGGATGCATTTATAAATGCAAAGAAGTTATCAACAATAAATCTGATCCATTGATTTTGAAGGACGACTAAGAATATACCAGCATCTTCAATGCATAACCATCATATTAGAATTTAAGATTAAAAGATCATTAATTGTGCCCATCTCCAATAGGTATACGCCTTTCTGCGTAATAACTCTACAAAAAATGTGAATTCCATTTAAGAATTGAATTGCAACTTTCTCCAATCCCTTTTCATGGATGGACCTTGACGAATATGAAAGAAGTATAAAAATGTGCCTC